>OZ005742.1:213808946-213904857 GCA_963930735.1 Dioctria linearis | reverse complement strand
AAGATCAAAGAGTGGCTACGAAATGGAGAAAAACCTTCGAGAGAAGAAATCGTTTCAGAAAGCTCTGAACTGAAGAATTTTAGGGCGAAGTGGGGCTCATTGCGAATCTCAGATGAAATTCCATACTTAGTACATTATGGTGAAGAAGAAACCCTATTAAAATTAGCTCCTTCGAGTTTAATCACTCATATACTGCAAACTTCCCATGACAACGGAGCAGGCGGACACTTCGGTATAAGAAAACAGCTGACAAGATAAAGGAACAATGGTTTTGGCCCACGCTACAGTTTGATGTCGAAAGCTGGTGCGCCAGGTTTCTACTCTGCCACGCTCGAAGAGGACCTCGAACAAGAAGTAGGGGAAGACTGCACACCTATAATGTTGGGGCTCCATTTGAGCGTATCGCCATAGATGTACTAGGCCCACTACCCAAAACTGACAGAAGCAATAAGTACGTAGTTGTAGTAATGGACTACTTCACCAAGTGGCCAGAAGCTTTTCCCACGCCTGATCAGAAGACTGAAACTGTTGCTGATGGACTAGTAGAAAACGTACTGTCCAGTTTCGGCATGCCCTTTCAACTTCATTCTGATCAAGGGACCAGGTCAACGGCACTACACCCACAGTCGGACGGAATGTTCGAACCCTATTAGATTATCTGTCTAAATTTGCTAACTCTTGCCAATCAGCTGGGACAGATATTTACCTCTAGCACTACTGGCGTATCGTTCAGCCACACACGAGAGTACGAAATTTACTCCTACCCGACTGACGCTTGGTAGAGAGCTGCGACTGCCTCCAGATATTTCGTATGGCCCCCACCCGTGGACAATTCTCCTCGCCGGCTGAGTATGACGAAAAATTGATATAAACCCTAACAAAAGTCCACGATTTAACTCGAAAAAACTTGGACCTTTCTTCGAATAGGATGAAGTCCCAATATGACCTTATGGCCCACCCTCTGATCTTCGAAGTAGGTGACAGCGTCTGGATTTATAACTCCAAAAGGCGGCGTGGACGATGTCCGAAATTAAAATGCGATTGCGAAGACCCCGGCCAGGTCCTACTGCAGTTAAATATTGTACTAATGGGTCAAATTTCCTGAAGGCAGGACAAGGAAGGTATTACACGTTGATAGAATGGCGCGTTTTCAAGTCGGCTCTGAACAGGTGAATACGACCTTCCACGGGTTCGCCTCCAAGAATCTGTATCAGCATGGATTCCAGCCTTGAAAGGGCTTGGGGAAGATGCTTCAGGGCATCCCAACTCCAATCTCTATTCAGCGACGTTCTGGTCAGGGAGGTCTGGTTTCCGGTAGCTGTTCATAAGGTCCGCGTACCTGTGTGGGAGGGATAGCTGGACATCCTTCTTATTAACTAAAAAAAAAAAAAAGTTGCGATTAAAATTATACAGAACTTCTCCACCCATAGTTAAACGCGCGCGAGTCGTTTCATGGAGAGCTGTTGAATCGACAAAGTGTTGCTCCCCTGGAATTCTTCCTTGAACTGCGTTACGGCAGCTCCAAGTCTGCCAGTACTAATCATTTTTTTTCCTTCCTCCTCCATCTTAGAAGCAGGTCTAAGCATTTGGTGAGCAGAACCACAATTCTGAGGCCAACCTGCTAAAACCTCAGCTAAAAATTTTGTTAGACGCCGGTCTAAACAGCAAATTGGTTCAGCAGAACCACAATTCTGAGGCCAATCTGCTAAAACCTTAGCTAACATTTTCTTACACACTGGTTTAAACAGCAAACTGGTTAAACAGAACCACATTTCTGAGGCTAATTTGCTAAAGCCATAGCAAAAATTTTCTTAGACGCTGGTCTCAACAGCAAACTCGTTAAACAGAACCACAATTCTGAGGCCAATTTGTTATGGCCCTAGCTTAACAATTTCTCTAGATGCTGGTCTAAGTAGCACATTGGTTGAACAGAACCACAACTCTGAGGCCAATCTTCTAAAGCCCTAGCTTACCATTTTTAACTGGTTGAACAGAACCACAATTCTGAGGCCAATTTGCCTAAACCCTAGCTTATAAATCTCCTACAGACGCAGGTATAGTCGCCAAACTGGTCGAACAGAACCACAATTCTGTCACCAACGTGATGAAACCTCAATTCAATTTTTTTTCTTCCTCTTTCCTTTTGATTTTCGTTTATTTCAGTAAAAAAAAAAAAAAAAAAAAAGCATGACCTAGGAGGAATGCAGCATTTATTGTTTTTGACGAAGACTCTGTGGAGTAAAATATTCAAATAGAACCCTGCAGGCTATGAGAGGGAAATTTTCAACTACCAAACTCAAGACCTTTCAAAGGAATCCTAGTGTGTACTTAAATTTCAACCTAATGTCCTACTATGCTCTCAGCGGAATCGTGGACTCGCGGATGGCTGTCGAGTGGGGACATCTCCACCGAACGAAACCTAACTGATGTCCAAGGTCTAATTTAGTAATAAACTAAAACCAATGCCGTGATCCTGCCTCGTTGTCCTGCCACAACTTTTGGAACTAAGAGTGAGAAGGCCCACCCGGTGACATAGGGCTGTCGACAGACTCTATACCTCCCGGGAGAGGAGAAGGGCTTCCCACAAATAAATTTCTGTGTTTTGTTTGCAGCTAATCAACAATTTTTGGGTTGTTGTATAAAAATAGAACATGGAATGATCTTATTACAGTACCAGTCACTCACCTCCTACTTGGCAGGTATCATCGTACTGAATGAGAGACACCACCCCACCCGCACAGAAAAGACAACACTAAATATCGAGCGGCACTAACCGGAAAGACCAAGTAGCACGATTATTTTCAATTTCAAAAATTTATCTACTGTGGCAGACCATTTTTTATTGTTGTTCATTACAGGCACTCGGTCGGAGCTTCCAGTCTGCAGAAAGGGGCAGTGTTGCAAAATTTTTAGATTTTCCCTCGCAATGAGGAGGAAAGCTGCATGTCCCCGAATGAATGAGGAAAGCGTCTGCAGCGCGTATGAGCGAGGGCCAAAAATCTCAGAGATGGCGACACTTCCATCCAGATGCGGCGAAACCGGCCCCAGTATATGTGGCAGCCCGGGGAGATTTGCCCGAACCGAAGAGGCCCTAAAACCGAGAAGATTGACAAGAAGGAGTCTTTTGTCTGCACTGATGGAGATATCATGAAAAGTTTTTTTAAGCACATAAATCTAAAAAAAAAATTGTTATAATTGAAGTTTTTGTTTTGTAAAATCAGCGAAAGTAGTGATCGCAATAAAGAAGCTGAACAAGAATTGACGAAATTAGCGTGGTTCATTTTATCTGTGGTCGGATTAGCCCAACATTTTACGGCATCTGGATAGATCCGTTAGTGAACGGACAGGCTAGCAAACGGACCTTATCAGTCCCGCTTTACGGAAAAGAAAAGACAAGTAATTTCTTGTTTAATTTCCTAGCATGCACATTTCATCGCCATAGCTTAAAAAACCTGTAACTGAAAATTTTATTTCAACGGTTTGATCTATTACTGGCCTTCGTGCTTGAACAAGGATGAGTCACTATTTTCTACTTCAAGAGCATTAGCGAAAAAGTTCTACCTGCTATAGTGCAAATTTTATCCCCATAGCTTAAAAGAATCTGTAAGTGGAATATTTATTTCAACAGTTTGATTGCTTACTAGCCTTGTGTTCGAACAAAGATGGGTCAGTAATTCCTACTTCAAGAAATTTCGCGATTTTTTTCTGCTATGGTGAAAATTTTATCCCCATGGCTTAAAAGAATCCATAAGTGGAAAATTTATTTCAACAGTTTGATTTGTTACTGACCTTCGTGTTCGAATAAAGATGGGTCATTAATTCCTATTTCAATAAAATTCGCGAAAGTTTTATCTGCTATTGTTTAAATTTCATCCCCGTAGTTTAAAAGTACGTGTAAGTGGAAATTAATGTCAACAGTTTGCTTTGCTAGCCTCCGTGTTTGAATAAAGTTGAGTCATTAATTCCTACTTCAAGAAAATTCGCGAAAAAGTTGTCTGCTATAGTACAAATTTTATCCACATAGCTTAAAAGAACCTGAAAGTGGAAAAATAATTTCAACAAGTTGATTTGCTAGTCTTCGTGTTTGAACAAAGACGTGTCATGAATCCCTGCTTCAAGAAAATTCGCGAAAAATTGTTGTCTGCTTTAGTACAAAACTTGGTTCTATAGTCTACGAGGAATAACTTCTGGTTTTATTATTACAGTTCCAGTTATTTTTAGCCCACAAACAGGAAACTTATTTCGACAATTTGCTGTACACAGACTCTTAGACCGTGAAGTGTCGACGGCTCAATTGCCCTAGTTTCCCGTGTACTACTATTGTATGCTATTTGGTCAGATCGAAGTACTAATTTCTAGAATCGAGCTCGAACTCGACTGAAGACGTCAGGAAGTGTCCCTGGGAAGCCTCCACCGACAGCCCGCCCTAATTTCACAGGCTACTCTAAGCAGAGTACCCCCGAGTCCAGCTTCCTTCAGCAACAGCGTACATCGCCCAGGCTTGAAGCTCAGAATAAAACACTACCACTGGTCTTCAGCGTTCACACATTTAACACATTTTCTGATTTTTAGGTTACCGCCACTCAGATTTTTACTCGTAGAATTGGTGGTGAAATTCGACACCCCCTGCTACATAAATTCGCGACTGAGTTGTTCCACCTCACTGTTGAAGTAATAATCCTATCGAGAGGTATTGTGTCTTTGCACTTTTCGCGAACACGATTCAATTCCAATTTCGTAGAATTAAACAACAAACAGAAACCAGAATTTAAGTGGCAACAGTTGGCTTTACGACGGAGGCGGCCTACGGTGGTCATCGTTTAGGGCCACTATTAGTTCAGTGCTCTTCCTTGATTGTCATCAAAGAACTTTCTCACTCAAAACTAAGCGAAGGCCCAAGAGAAGTGAACGAAACTGCCCGTCGCAGCTTAAAAAGTTTTCGGGTCGACTTCTTGTCTGAAGAAGCACACCCAGAGGCCGAATCGACGACTCAAGCGAGCTTTCTCATAAGAGGGAAAGACCAAGCTAGACCAAACTACCGTAACTTGAGTTCGTCTGTAAGTACGTTTTGACTCCAAGCCTTGGAGTAGAATTGCTCCCTCACTACCGCTTGGCTGGAGCGATTTTATTTTTATTTAACTAGATAAAATCCCGTTACAATATATATCTGGTTTGGGAAATTTAATAAATGTCCTTCTTGCATCAAACTGTAAAACCTGAATGAATTACAGCTAAAGTATGAGGAAGTGGAATCAGAGGAGCAGCTACGAAATTTTTTAGTGAGTCCATACCAGATACGGCGTGGAAATCAAAAGCATTCAACAGGGAATTCGTTTCAGTTTCGCAATGTTGCGTCTTTAAATTCAAGTAGGTTTCATCCATATAAGAGTCAAAATAAAAAAGATGAAGACGAACAACGCAAAAAAATATATAAGACAGGAACGGACAATACGAGGAATTCGGGAAATATTTTAGGTGTAATCTTCCCGGGTATTTTGCAAGTGCTTGTCCGTCGAATAGAATTATTCGTAAATGTTTTATATGTAAGCAAGTAGGACATATATCAAAAGACTGCAATAAGAAAATTACAACAAATATAAGTAGAATAGTTGATGCTGTACCCGTAAATCCTGCAGACGAGTATCACGTTATCGCGAAAGTTGACAATACGTCAGTTTTAGCATTTGTTGATTTAGGTAGCGAAAGAACAACAGCCAAATCGAAGTATTGCTTTGGGGTGCGGATGGGCTTTGGTGTTTATGGCAAAATTAATAAAAGTGTATAGTTGGCGAAGTAACTTTTGAAATCCATATTATGGCGTTTTTGATGGAGTACAAACAGTACCAATGATATTTGGTAAAACCTTTCTTGAGCGTGAAGGTATTCGAGTGATTAAGCCTACGAAATTACGAAAATTCCACCGACCTTCAATATACACGTTAAGGAAAAAGCTGAGGTACACTACGAACTCAAGAGAGTCCCCTTTGGTCTGACAAACTCTCCAGCAGTATTTATGGGACTAATGTCGAAGATTACGGATGATATATTAATTGTCACCGAGAATGTTTCTACCAATTTAGTTGTCATCCAAGAATTTTTGAACGAGCTACGACGTTATGGTCTCACACTCAATGCAGATAGGCGCGCCTTCTTAATGTACAAAATACATTTCCTGGGAAACGAAATCCCGTCTAAAGGCATAAAACCAGGAACTGCAAAAATTGCTGTGGTAAAAGACTATCCTGGACCACAAAGCTTTAAGGAATTTCGTCAATTCTTGGGATTAACTGGATATTTCAAGAGATTTGTGGCAGGATTCTCCTTTATCGCGAAACCACTTAACATACTGCTTCGTAAGAAACAAATCTTCAAGTGTACCGACAAAACCGAAGCAGCCTTCATTAAACTTAAGGAAATTCTGAGCAGCAGACCTCTGCTAGCATTATATGATAGTGAAGGGCAACATGAGATACACACAGACGCCAGCAGCTACGGGCTAGCGGGAAACTTAATGCAGAAAACAATAAATAATGATTAATCAAAGCCTGTGTCTTTCTTTAGTCGGGACACTACTCTTTCTGCAGACAAGTATCATAGCTATGAGCTAGAGCATCTTGCTGTAGTTAAAAGTCTCGAACGGTTCACGCATCATCTTCTTCATAAGACCTTTAAGATTGCCACCGACTGTAGCTCGCTTCGTATGACTCAAGAAACACAAAAACCTATACCGCGGATAGCTAGATGGTGGCTTAAAATTGAGGAATTTGATTTTGAGTTGGTTTTTCGACCGGGAAGGCAAATTTCTCACGCAGATGCACTAAGTCGCTGTTATGATAACGGTGTTGAACCGGATACAACCGCTGACAAAATGTTAATTATAGGCTTACCACCACAAGACTGGGTATCGACCTTACAAGAACAGGATCCAAAGCTGTTAGAAATCAAGAAGGATCCAAGAAAACAAGGATAAAAATGAAATGAAAGGCAACTACATTCTTAAAGATGGGCGACTGTTCAAGAACATGGATCAAGGCGCACGATTTGTAGTACCAAATGGAATAAGGTGGCGAATCATTAGCAGTGCACATGACGACATTAGCCATTGCAGCCTCGAGCGTACAGTAACCAATATCCAGATGATATTTTGGTTCTCTAATATAAAACCGACAGTGAAGAAATACGTAAATGCGTGTTGACTGGCTCTATAATAAAAGAGGTGCAGATGAGACAAGGTATCATTTGCATACACCAGAGAGGCAACCAGTGCCATTCCACACTATACATATTGACCATTTGGGTCCATTTCCGAGGAGCTTCAAAGGGAATGAATATCTGATAGGAGTTATCGACTCATTTACGAAGTATCTTGTACTCCGAGCAGTAATATCAACAGCAGCGAAGGGAGTATTAAAACTACTGGATGAGATGTCTCAATATTTTGGAGTAGCCAACCGTATCATGACTGATTGAGGGGCTGCGTTCGCGTCAAGGGAATTTAATAAGTACTGCTTAGAAAACGACATAAAACACGTCCAAGTTGCCGATAAGACTCCAAGAGTAAATGGACAAATTGAGAGATACTTCCGCACCGTGAGGGCTTTAATAACAACCATGACACATCGAAGCGATGGAAAGGATTGGGATAAGAATATCACATACCATCAGTGGGCTTTAAATAGCCAAAAACATGCCACAACGAAAAAGACTCCGCATGAACTTCTGATGGACTACAAGCCGAGACATATTTTGAAAAACAAATTAGTTTTAACATTGAATGACGTCGGCGAAGAAGAAGAGGAAGAGATTCCACTGTCTGATCTAAGGGAAAGAGTGCTGCAACGAATGAAAGAGCAGCAACAAGAGCAAGCGACAAAATTTAACCAAAACTATGTACCACCCATAATTTACTAAGAGGGCGATTTACTTTTGGTTAAACAAGAAACTTCTTTAATTGGTCAACCGAAAAAAGTGTCACCGCGATATAAAGGTCCTTATGTGATTAAATCTGTTTTGGGAAATGATCGCTATGTGGTGGTGGACACTGAAGTAAAGCAAATAATGCAAAAGCCATATGAGTCTATTCATGCTGCGGATAGACTCAAGCCATGGTGTAATTTAGAAGAGATGAACCTGGACGACTATGAATTTGAAGAAGAGGAATTGGATGTCGAAATGGAGTAATTTGTTAACAGAATATTCAAATTGGTAACCTATCTAGATAGGTGTTAATAGGGTGACAAAAAAAAAGAGAATCGTTTAGTATTAAAGAAACCTAAATAAACTTCAGAAAGCTTCAAGTAATTCTATTACCTTGTTACTGAGTACGTTGAATTTTAATTGCATTGGCCTTGTGTCGGAATGCGTTGGGATATTTCGGCATTGGTTATGTCGGAATACGTTGTCTTTTATTTGCATTGGCCTTGTGTCGGAATGCGTTGATATATTTCGGCATTGGTTATGTCGGAATGAGTTGATATTTCATTTTCATTGGCTTTGTGTCGGAATGCGTTGGAATATTTTGGCATTAGTTATGCCGGAATGCGTTGATATTTTATTTGCATTGGCTTGTGTCGGATTGCGTTGGAATATTTTGGCATTGATTATGTCGGAATGCGTATATATATTATTTTCATTGGCTTTGCGTCGGAATGCGCTGGAACATTTTGGCATTAGTTATGTCGGAATGCGTTGATATGTTATTTTCATTGACTTTGCGTCGGAATGCATTGGAATATTATGGCATTGGTTATGTCTGATTTTGTTGAGATTGGTAGCGTTTTGTCATTCTTGGAAGGCGTTGGGTTCGCAGAACGCATTGTGAAAAGAAATGATGCTCTGTATAATTTACATGGCCGTCGTCACTGGTGACAGTGACAATGTAGGTTGGTCGAGTTGTTATCAACAACTTACAAGTAAAAGAAATTATGAAGAAACAGAAAAGGTGCCGGCGAAATCCCTGCTTGCGGCAAGACATAGTATGTAGAAAATAAAGAGGGTGCAGTCGTGTTCCTTTACCTGCCTAGACCAAGGTAATTAAATAATTGGCTAGAATCGGTGAAAGATGCGTTGCCTGCATGGTATTCTCTTCTCCAAGGGTAATAAAGTCATACGACCCGAAGTGCAGATGTGAGCTATAGCCTACATTAGTTAAGGTAGTTGCATGAATTCTAAATATCCAAGTGCATTTTTATTACCATTTTTCCTTTAATCCCTAATACCTGGTATCCGTTGATATTGCTCGCCAGTAAATAAGGTAGAAAATATTAAAAATAGTTTGCTTATGTAGCATTTGTCGGGCCAAGATTTCCGTCGGGAATGGAGAAGAGTTGATGTCCTCATTAATTCGGTCGCGATCTTAATTCGTAAGTTGTGTTACACATTGCTATCTAAAAATATTTAGATGTTATATGAGCATTAGCGGAAGTATACTTTTGTAATGTTTCAGTATATTTTGTACAAGGAGCTGTTAATGGAATCGCGAGATGTAGTATCAGGGAATTGAAAATAGTCTTCATTTTCTTTGCTTTACTCCGCTTAAATTAGAAGATCCAGTTTTGTTTATACCTTAAACCGCCAATTGAGCGAGCGCAATAATACTCCAACGAAGTAAAAAAAAAAACAAACCCAAAACCCTGGTTAGAAAGCAAGTTTTAATATTGAACGCCACCCAATTAAGTGAAATCGAATTCCATAAATTGCAGAGCAATGACCCTTTTGATGTCGAATTTGACCGAATGGGTATGACGAGCAGAGGTGCCAACTGCACGAAAATTACAGTTTTCTACCGTACTTTAGAGTTATTTATAGTAGCACGGAAATTCTGGCTTTTACAAAGAAAATTTGAACGCAACCCAATATTTCGATTCGATCTGACCCAAGAAGTGTGTTTATTTTAGTACCTTCTTTCTAAAAATGTACAGATGACGATGGGGGGCCAAACTGAGTAAGCGAACAGACCTAATATAATCCTTTTCCTTTACGCCTGATTAAAGGGATAATTCCCACGAGGGTCCATACAAACGATGTTTTCTTTCCTGTTTGAATAAAAATTGCTTTCTGGAGCCCTCAGAGATTTTAGTTTTGCCTTAGAAAGACTGTCAATCTGGTACAGATAAAGTGAACCCTGCAGACAATACTAATAGAGTGAATCCTGCAAACAATATCAGCATTTAGTTGCTCGCCCTGCGGCCGTCAAGTCGACATAGGGTCGACAAGGGGTAGACTCGATTCCCATGTCTCAGTTGACTGGTTTCCCGAGCTACAGCCTTCTTACAAAATAGCACCCGTTTGGCTGTCATAGGAACAGCCGAACTTTAGCAGATTATTCTCTCATAGGGTCAGCATTACAGCGACTCTTCCCTTAGTGGATCCCAAGTCTACAGCGACACAGCCAGTCACTTCGACTACTTCCTTAGTGGGTTCCAAGTCTACGGCAAGACAGGTAGTCGCTTTGAGCAATTCCTTAGTGGATCCCAAGTCTACTGCAACACATCTATTCATATCGAGTCTTGCCTTAGTGGATCCCAAGTCTTCAGCAAGACCATTTATCACTTGTATAGAAGTTTATTTCAGGTTTGGGAACAGCTCGTTTCCCAACTAGTTTGAAGAAAGTATAGTTCTCAGTTAGTCACTCAAGTCTGCAGAAAGAGAGCTAGTTACTTGTATTTCAGGTCTGAATACAGAAAAGTCCCCAGCTTGTCACTTATTGAACAAGTGTTCGAACAGCAAACATTACAGCCAACATGGACTCCTGCTTCAAATCAGCAGACTTTCCATCCGTTCGAGTGCCGATTGGCACCCTTTCAAGCCAATACAGGTTACTACTTCAAGACAGTCAGATTCCTGCGCATAACGGACATCTGCGTAAGAGGACGAAGAAATTGTGGGCTGTTACGATAGGAATTGTTATTAATGCCCTCAAAAAGTTTTCCGAAATAATCGCCCGAAATAACGCTGAAAACAAAGCTTGTATCAAAATCAGCAGTTTTCAGGAGAAAGGTATTACACATATAATTGTAAAAAGGTCAAACCTATCAGAAATCGAAGGGACCTCAGATAAGAAGTATTTGCAGTATTTTCGAAAAGCTTCGTCAAAGTTTTTGTTTTTAAAATTTAACGTTACTATCTTTGACAAATTGCATAGAAAAAAATTGACATTAACATATCACATACTCTACATGCTAAGATATTGTTCATACATCCTTCTAGATTGATGTTGGTACATAATAAAACAATGCCAAGTAGACAACAACATCGTGATTAGAAAGAATAGCTATGCCTTTCAATTTTTTAGTAGGGATTGTTTACGTGTCGAAGAAGTTATTTTGATTTGTGGCTTATCGTCAAAGCATCACCATGATTATAAATTGTATTTTTATGTCTCAATGTTTATCTAGGCAGCAATTGACTACTATGTTAGCCAGACAGCCTTCTTGCACGTACCCATATGGCTTTGTAAATCAATGGAGCAATATTATCAGCTTTGCTTTGAAATACTTTAGTTTATTAGCCATTTTCATTCCCTTTTATACGTATACGCGCATGCGCAGAAAACTATTTCAAATGAAATTTTTTGTTGGTGGCGAAGTTATTTATGATATTTCATCTCACGGATATCTGCTTTTGATTTTATTGATATCCCTTAGAGTGATCAGACTGCATTCCTCCTGGGTGAGTCAACTAACTGCTTTATAGCCCATAACATATGGTTTATATGGCAATTGAGAGTTCTACTGCATGTCTGCTTTTGGATATTCGTATTGTTTCTTGTTTGTTATGATTTTATCTGGAACTTTTCAACCTGTAAGACCTCAGGGTAACGGTTAGATTAGGTTGGATCGGTGGCCAGCCAATTTGGGACCCTACGTGAAAAAGATATCTGATATTCAGGTTTGAGCTGAAACCAGCCAAAAGCGTTGATCAACTTTATCAGGTCTCCAAACTTTTATCTTCTACTTCCTCCAGTTCGCAGAAAAAGTAACTACCAACCGTTTTGCTCCTATATTTAAAAATGTTAAGGCATTTGCACAGCAGATGTTGAACGCTCTGGAATATAGTATAGACCTTAGGGTAAATTACTTTAGGGTATAACGCTATCTCTCACAGTAATGGGAAACATTTTGCAGGTGGCTTTATACTTAGGGGTTGTCGCTATTTTTCGTGAGAAGCTTTATCATGGGCTTCTTTACAATAAGAACAAAGATTTCGGTGACTTTTAATTAAATTTATTGAACATTGATAATGCAATATTAATCTGGTAGGTGTTCTCTGTGCCCATCATTATTCTCTCTCTCTCTCTCTCTCCCCTGAACTCAAAACAGAGGAGTGAATACGCTACGATACTCAGTGAGGAAAAATATAATAAGAAGCAGAAATGGAAACACGCATATTCAGCCAGGGAACTGGCATGGATAGGGGAGAACAAATTTAATTCCGGTGAAACTCCAAAACATACAGACATGCGAACTGTGGCGAACGATTTGCCCAAAAACCGTACTGCAAACAAACATGCACGAACATGAACAATACGCGTACGGAACAAACGCGCACCCTACTCGGTACCTTACCCCGAACCCACCAAACTTCCCTCATCCTTCCACAGCACTTCCTCTCACCACCAAGTAGCACCCCTGACAAGCATCAAAAGCAACCACAATAATTACAGGCAAATACTAACTACAGAAAAAACTACAAACAACGTCAAACCTCACATTCTTGGCAGTATAAGCTCCATCGTCGTGTGTATCTCCGTTGTCCTCCAACTCTCAACTACTACTTTCTGTCACCAGCCTCGAGATTTTACTAGGTATAATGTAGCCTGTTACCGTCCTATCACCGATCCTGCGAATATACCAGAGGTGATGTAGCGTTCAGTCCCATCCAGCTTCAGTCATATTGGATTACAACAGAATTTAGTTGAAATGAATTTATTTTCGGAGAAGAGAATCTGTGGAGATTATTGTAGATGAGATTACATAAAACGGACGCTCTCTTTTGTGTGTGGAATTTATTTTTTAATTGGGTGACTTATGGTATTTTAGGCGGCATTTATAGTCATTTGAATTTTTGTCAAACAGCTAGCGGTAGATTACTAAGGAGTAGTCAGTCTTTTCAATCACTAGTTGCTGTCTATATTCGTAGCTGTTCTTTATTTCTCCTACAGATTTTTTTCTGAGATCATTTTTCGTACTATTATCTCCGGCCACTATATTATTAGACTGTCTATGTTCTAAGATATGTAGATTGTGCAAAGTTTCCAGAATCGACTTCCTTCGTAGTTCTATACGTGAATTGTTTCCAGCTTATTTGACTTTCTATCTTTGTTCTGTTTGTATGCAAGCCCAGATAGAGATGGCTCTTAAAGGATTTTAGGATCACGTTGTATACAAATGTAACCTAACCAAAGGTGTAGCAGATTATATTTTCGCCATAATTGTAGAAAAATAGTTTTGGAATGAAGTTTGGTACCTCCAAAATCTCCACATAAACTCGGATCGCCTTTCCAAAGGCCTTTAACTTTTTATTCAACCAAAGAAAGCTATCATTGCGAAGAATTTATGTGGCATAATACAGCAAGAAAGAGGGAGAGAACTGCATCCTAGAGCTCCTCTAACGAGGACCATTACCTTGTTTTAATTCGACCCATTTTTTGTGAGGTTTTCACATATAGATGTAAGTTGTCTCAGCTATGGATAAGGAATGAGTCCACTGCTCCCATAAACTTACCATGCTTGGCCGTGTTCTGCCAAACACGGCCAAGCATGGTAAGTTTATGGGAGCAGTGGACTCATTCCTTATCCATAGCTGAGACAACTTACATCTATATGTGAAAACCTCACAAAAAATGGGTCGAATTAAAACAAGGTAATGGTCCTCGTTAGAGGAGCTCTAGGATGCAGTTCTCTCCCTCTTTCTTGCTGTATTATGCCACATAAATTCTTCGCAATGATAGCTTTCTTTGGTTGAATAAAAAGTTAAAGGCCTTTGGAAAGGCGATCCGAGTTTATGTGGAGATTTTGGAGGTACCAAACTTCATTCCAAAACTATTTTTCTACAATTATGGCGAAAATATAATCTGCTACACCTTTGGTTAGGTTACATTTGTATACAACGTGATCCTAAAATCCTTTAAGAGCCATCTCTATCTGGGCTTGCATACAAACAGAACAAAGATAGAAAGTCAAATAAGCTGGAAACAATTCACGTATAGAACTACGAAGGAAGTCGATTCTGGAAACTTTGCACAATCTACATATCTTAGAACATAGACAGTCTAATAATATAGTGGCCGGAGATAATAGTACGAAAAATGATCTCAGAAAAAAATCTGTAGGAGAAATAAAGAACAGCTACGAATATAGACAGCAACTAGTGATTGAAAAGACTGACTACTCCTTAGTAATCTACCGCTAGCTGTTTGACAAAAATTCAAATGACTATAAATGCCGCCTAAAATACCATAAGTCACCCAATTAAAAAATAAATTCCACACACAAAAGAGAGCGTCCGTTTTATGTAATCTCATCTACAATAATCTCCACAGATTCTCTTCTCCGAAAATAAATTCATTTCAACTAAATTCTGTTGTAATCCAATATGACTGAAGCTGGATGGGACTGAACGCTACATCACCTCTGGTATATTCGCAGGATCGGTGATAGGACGGTAACAGGCTACATTATACCTAGTAAAATCTCGAGGCTGGTGACAGAAAGTAGTAGTTGAGAGTTGGAGGACAACGGAGATACACACGACGATGGAGCTTATACTGCCAAGAATGTGAGGTTTGACGTTGTTTGTAGTTTTTTCTGTAGTTAGTATTTGCCTGTAATTATTGTGGTTGCTTTTGATGCTTGTCAGGGGTGCTACTTGGTGGTGAGAGGAAGTGCTGTGGAAGGATGAGGGAAGTTTGGTGGGTTCGGGGTAAGGTACCGAGTAGGGTGCGCGTTTGTTCCGTACGCGTATTGTTCATGTTCGTGCATGTTTGTTTGCAGTACGGTTTTTGGGCAAATCGTTCGCCACAGTTCGCATGTCTGTATGTTTTGGAGTTTCACCGGAATTAAATTTGTTCTCCCCTATCCATGCCAGTTCCCTGGCTGAATATGCGTGTTTCCATTTCTGCTTCTTATTATATTTTTCCTCACTGAGTATCGTAGCGTATTCACTCCTCTGTTTTGAGTTCAGGGGAGAGAGAGAGAGAGAGAGAATAATGATGGGCACAGAGAACACCTACCAGATTAATATTGCATTATCAATGTTCAATAAATTTAATTAAAAGTCACCGAAATCTTTGTTCTTATTGTAAAGAAGCCCATGATAAAGCTTCTCACGAAAAATAGCGACAACCCCTAAGTATAAAGCCACCTGCAAAATGTTTCCCATTACTGTGAGAGATAGCGTTATACCCTAAAGTAATTTACCCTAAGGTCTATACTATATTCCAGAGCGTTCAACATCTGCTGTGCAAATGCCTTAACATTTTTAAATATAGGAGCAAAACGGTTGGTAGTTACTTTTTCTGCGAACTGGAGGAAGTAGAAGATAAAAGTTTGGAGACCTGATAAAGTTGATCAACGCTTTTGGCTGGTTTCAGCTCAAACCTGAATATCAGATATCTTTTTCACGTAGGGTCCCAAATTGGCTGGCCACCGATCCAACCTAATCTAACCGTTACCCTGAGGTCTTACAGGTTGAAAAGTTCCAGATAAAATCATAACAAACAAGAAACAATACGAATATCCAAAAGCAGACATGCAGTAGAACTCTCAATTGCCATATAAACCATATGTTATGGGCTATAAAGCAGTTAGTTGACTCACCCAGGAGGAATGCAGTCTGATCACTCTAAGGGATATCAATAAAATCAAAAGCAGATATCCGTGAGATGAAATATCATAAATAACTTCGCCACCAACAAAAAATTTCATTTGAAATAGTTTTCTGCGCATGCGCGTATACGTATAAAAGGGAATGAAAATGGCTAATAAACTAAAGTATTTCAAAGCAAAGCTGATAATATTGCTCCATTGATTTACAAAGCCATATGGGTACGTGCAAGAAGGCTGTCTGGCTAACATAGTAGTCAATTGCTGCCTAGATAAACATTGAGACATAAAAATACAATTTATAATCATGGTGATGCTTTGACGATAAGCCACAAATCAAAATAACTTCTTCGACACGTAAACAATCCCTACTAAAAAATTGAAAGGCATAGCTATTCTTTCTAATCACGATGTTGTTGTCTACTTGGCATTGTTTTATAATGTACCAACATCAATCTAGAAGGATGTATGAACAATATCTTAGCATGTAGAGTATGTGATATGTTAATGTCAATTTTTTTCTATGCAATTTGTCAAAGATAGTAACGTTAAATTTTAAAAACAAAAACTTTGACGAAGCTTTTCGAAAATACTGCAAATACTTCTTATCTGAGGTCCCTTCGATTTCTGATAGGTTTGACCTTTTTACAATTATATGTGTAATACCTTTCTCCTGAAAACTGCTGATTTTGATACAAGCTTTGTTTTCAGCGTTATTTCGGGCGATTATTTCGGAAAACTTTTTGAGGGCATTAATAACAATTCCTATCGTAACAGCCCACAATTTCTTCGTCCTCTTACGCAGATGTCCGTTATGCGCAGGAATCTGACTGTCTTGAAGTAGTAACCTGTATTGGCTTGAAAGGGTGCCAATCGGCACTCGAACGGATGGAAAGTCTGCTGATTTGAAGCAGGAGTCCATGTTGGCTGTAATGTTTGCTGTTCGAACACTTGTTCAATAAGTGACAAGCTGGGGACTTTTCTGTATTCAGACCTGAAATACAAGTAACTAGCTCTCTTTCTGCAGACTTGAGTGACTAACTGAGAACTATACTTTCTTCAAACTAGTTGGGAAACGAGCTGTTCCCAAACCTGAAATAAACTTCTATACAAGTGATAAATGGTCTTGCTGAAGACTTGGGATCCACTAAGGCAAGACTCGATATGAATAGATGTGTTGCAGTAGACTTGGGATCCACTAAGGAATTGCTCAAAGCGACTACCTGTCTTGCCGTAGACTTGGAACCCACTAAGGAAGTAGTCGAAGTGACTGGCTGTGTCGCTGTAGACTTGGGATCCACTAAGGGAAGAGTCGCTGTAATGCTGACCCTATGAGAGAATAATCTGCTAAAGTTCGGCTGTTCCTATGACAGCCAAACGGGTGCTATTTTGTAAGAAGGCTGTAGCTCGGGAAACCAGTCAACTGAGACATGGGAATCGAGTCTACCCCTTGTCGACCCTATGTCGACTTGACGGCCGCAGGGCGAGCAACTAAATGCTGATATTGTTTGCAGGATTCACTCTATTAGTATTGTCTGCAGGGTTCACTTTATCTGTACCAGATTGACAGTCTTTCTAAGGCAAAACTAAAATCTCTGAGGGCTCCAGAAAGCAATTTTTATTCAAACAGGAAAGAAAACATCGTTTGTATGGACCCTCGTGGGAATTATCCCTTTAATCAGGCGTAAAGGAAAAGGATTATATTAGGTCTGTTCGCTTACTCAGTTTGGCCCCCCATCGTCATCTGTACATTTTTGGATTCGCTGCTTTTGAATGTCTTTGGCATATCTCCTACCTGTACTTGAAGAGCGCAAGCGGCAGATGCAAGCATATTTTAGGTCAAAAATGGATCTGCTTATAGATGTCGTAAAACAAGGGATTGGGACCAGAAATGACAGCATATTAGCAACCTAGCATTGAGATCTCAAATAACTGGCATGGAAAAACCATCGACAAGTACCTTTGAACTGATTTTATGATAGTATCTAGTGGAAGACACATTAATTTAGATAAGATCGATGCTCTGGTAAAATAAACTACAGAATTATATCTACAATACTACAGTTTGTACTTCATGCCCACTGGTATCCACAAGCTGCTTACAGAGCACGAATGTAATTTTTTTCTATTGAGAAACCCTCCCGAATGCGTAGCAGTAATTGCAAATATTAAGAAGCCTAAAACCGTTAAAGACTTCCGTTTTCTAGGCATAATCACATTTTATCGCCGATTTCCTCCACTTGCGGCCAGTCATCAAACCCTACTTAACTATCTAATAGGTCCTAAGAAGGAGGGCGTCCAAATCATCAACTGATCTACTGAAGCCATCAAAGCTTTCCAGGAGGTCAAATCCCAGTCATCGCAAACAACTCTTCTGGCTTTTCCCATCCTCTCCGCTGAGCACTCATTTTATGAAGATGCGTCAGATTCAGCCATAGGACCCGCGCTCCATCAGAGAGTTGAAAACTGTTGGAAACCACAAGGTTTTTGTTCTTAGAAATTAATGGTAACGATATCCATCTAGACCAGCATCATTTAAACGACGACTCCCCAACATTAACACCCATCAACACGCGTAGTAGAGCTGGGAAAGATACATCACATCACACGCCACCAGATACATCATTTATCACTCCACCTAACACCCGAACTTTTCCAAGTGTCAGAATTGCACAAACTACGCAGCCGCCGCGGAAAAATAGGTATCGCTAAACCAGTGGTTTCGCTGGTGGGGGATTGTTGTGGCGGCATGACGGTGCCATCTGCATGACATAAACGGCCTTGGGCAGCCATTCCGAATTTGTGAGGTTTTCGTAAACCTAATGCGAAAGCCACCGTGAGACTTAGAATAGTTCTAGTAAGTAGGCCTCGATTATCAAGTCGAGAACGGATAATAAATTTTATTCACTATCTTGTCAACCAGAGACTATTATAGTCGCTTTTATGATCATGTTCCAATTGGTATTAGAGTTGCCTTGTCTACGGAGAAAATGTGACAATCGGTCCAGCACAAGAGTTACGAATCCTCAGCAACAATAAATTAAAAAAAAAGAACACTGAAACCCGGGTGAGCAGCTTCTTTAAAAATAAAAAAATATGTATCATTACTTTCATAGCTCTAGTGTTTGGGGTTATCTTTCCCATAATAATCAGGTGCCACTATAGCAGCTACTGATTACGGTCCTAACCAGAATTGCTTACAGGCATAACTTGGAAGTTTCACTCTATCACTATCACTACCGCTTGAGCTTCATCGTCAGATGGTCGGCTAGGCTAATCTGCAATAGCTTATTGGCGATATTGTGAAATATTACTTCTGAACACTACTCAAGAACGTGGAAGTTCAACCGAACTTTTCACGCCTGCGTGTTATCACAGAAATTCAAGTTTATTTATATATTTATTTATTTATTTATTATTAACAATTTCAACAAAGATCTGATTACTGGGCTTACATACAGTATAAGAGTAAACATAACAATGTAATGATAGAAGGTATACATAACAAAATAATAAAAAGAAAAGTATCTCTAACTAAGTTGATCTTTTATTTGACGTTTTGAGAGATGAAAGTCAATGCAATCAAATTGACGGTTAAAGAGACGAGACATTGATGAAAACGGCTCGTGCATGCAATAGTTTGTACTATGCTGGGGAACATGGAAGAACTCGTAGTTCCTCAAGGAGCGCACAGGAACAGATATATTAAGAGTATTTAAGAGCTCAGGAGAACCTATCGCTCCCTGTATGCACTGAAACGCAAAAACAACTCTGGAAGTTTTTCGTCTATTATCGAGAGAATCCAAAGGAAAGAGTTTAAGCCTGTCGACATATAGAGGTAGAATAATAGGGTTATCCCAGTGAAGCCCACACAGGGCAAAACGAACGAATCTCCGCTGCACTGCCTCGATGCGATTTATGTATAGAAGGGAGACCGGATCGGACTGGCATACTCCAAAATAGGTCTAAAGAATGTGCAGTAAAGACCTTCGTTATGAATGGATCATTAAACTACTTTGACCATCTCTTTACAAACCCCAGAGTAGTATTAGCCCTGGCAACGATTGTGCCAATATGATCCTCGAAAGAAAGTCGAGTCTTAAGGAAGACTCCCAAATCTTTGTTTTTTTCAAGCCTAGTTAATAAGCATCCATCTAAAGTATAACCAAAGTCGAGAGGCCTCCATTTACGGGAAAAGGACGTAGCGGTGCATTTGCTGATATTGAGAGGAAGACAGTTAATAGCACACCATTTATGAAAGGCGTCTAAGTCGTGGTTTAAAATTCCACACTTGTTTTCATTAGAAACAATGCAGAAGATTTTGGCATCGTCAGCAAAGCAAAGTAGCAAATATGGCTACCTTGAGAAACGCCACAAGTATTATCCCTTTCATCAGAAAGGGCTGCCCGAAACATAACTCGCTGCGTGCGATCAGATAAATAAGAACGAAGCCAATTGACAAAGACAGTAGGAAAACCAAGAACAGTCAACTTGTGAATTAAGATTTTGTGATTGATTTGGTCGAAAGCTTTACTAAAATCCGTAAAAATACAATCGGCTTGATTTCAGCTTTCCATAGCAGAAATACAGAAATTAGTAAACTCTAATAAATTAGTCGTAGTAGATTTACCTTTCATAAAGCCATGCTAAAAGGAGCGCTGTGGAAATACATAACATCACAAACCAGAGCTTCGAATATCTTACCAATACAACTTAAATTAGCGACAGGTCTGTAGTTAGAAATGTCGAACTTGTTGCCCGTCTTGTGCAAAGGAATAATCAAAGAAAGCTTCCACTGTTTTGGAAAAATCCCATAAGTTAAAGAAAAATTAAATAAATAACACAGAACAGAAACGATGGACAATGTTTTATGAGCGTGGAAGTAACACCATCCGGACTACAAGAAAAACTATCAGCTATGCTTGAAATATACTTGTAGATAGACGCTTCGTCGAGCAAGAGGTCTTTTGGTTGAAGAGAAATCAGCGGAAGCTTCCTCAAATGGGTAAAATCGTTATAACTAATATCACAGTGGCTATAACAGAAGGCAGTCTTTAAAAAAACCGCAAAGAGATTGGCAGTTGCCAAGGAATAACACTGTCTATGTTTCCGAGTCGCAACGATGAAGGGTATCCATCGCAGTTGCGCTTAGAGTTCACAAACTTCCAAGACTGTTTTGGTTCAGTACGCAAGGAAAACCTCATTCTACAAGATCAAGATTCGGATTCTCATCAAGGCTCTCTTTTACAGCAATTAGACTGGTCTTTCAATCGCTTTCAGGTACAGGTGCTGACCCTCTTGGCGACATACCCCTCGTTATTAGGTAGATCAATACGTCGAGGACTAACTCCGGTCTCTTGGGAGTTCAGCTGGCATTCAGTATGGCAGTGGTGACAAGAACCCACCTCAACTGATAAGCCGGCTACCAAGAAGCGGCATATACCCCAAAAATATCTAATTATATCCGAAATAATTTAATTCAATGGAACTCTTCAAAACTTTTGTCTACCTTCCAACCAATTTAAATACACAAACGAATTAAAGACCGAGCAAAGCACAAAAGTGATTACAGAAAAAAAATGGAAAGGTTTCTTTCAATTCAATTGTTGAAATTTATGGACTCAAATCATTTGCCGGGCTTCGTTAAAACTTTAAGCCAAGAGAGAGTCTGATTGGATACAGTTTTCATTCCACAGAGGTATGTAGGTATGTACGCCAGCAACACACACACAATTGGGGATTCGATTCGAAACTTCCTTTAAACTCTTGGAAAGTATAATTAAAGCCAAACCACTATTAACGTAGCTCCTTCCTTTCTTTTAATTGTTTTTATCGAAATCTCTGCTCTGATATATTTTGTGTATGATTTGAGCTTGTTGCACTCCGTCGGATGTTCTTTTTGTATTTCTTTTGAGCTTTGAGATAATTTCTATTTAATGAAAATATGAGAACATTGTATAGAGTATCCGAAGTGTGATATCAACTTAATATTGGCAATTAATTTTCAAAAAAGAAAACACCCTACACTAGTTAGACTTATTAGCTTCTCTGATAGTTTCGACGAATTAACCAGAAGAGTATGTACGACGAGTTGACAAAAATTTCTATAGCAGAAATGGACCAATTTCTGTAGTTTTGAAGACAGGTAGAGGGTGATACAGGTTTTTGGTCGCCATCGTATCCCACATCACTCTGAAGCCATGATATTTTAAATTTGAAAGTTCGGAAATATTATTCATTTCTTTTTTCAAACTAACCGTTAATTTGACCTTAAGACACGCCATTGAAATCCATTTAACTTTTTCGTAATGAAATTGAAAACTTTAGAGCCTTCTTTTCAATTCGACTATCCACACAATTCGACGGAGTTCTATAGACTGCCGTTTACTTGACTTGAATTTGCAAATTTTGTACCAATTGTGGGCGTTGGGTACTTGGCACCAAGAAAAAAACTGTCGAAACTTCTGTGAATGTTCAACTCAGGCATACAATCTCAATAGTGTCAGAATTATCTTTACATAACCTCAAAAAGTGATGTGTGATTTTGACATTTTAGTTCGGAAAGTATTACCTTACGTATTTTGCTAGTATAAGATTTTAGCATTATACAAAAATAACAAGGTATGGCCGCTTTGAGAGGAACTTTTTGTGTTGTAACATGATGAGGAGACAAATGTCATTTGGCAAATTTTGACAGCTACAGACGTATTTTTTGTTTCTTTGTTGAATATAAATAAACGACATTTATGGTTGAGGGTTGTCATAAGCATAGATTTCTTGCGGTAGTATTCAACGAAATACTAACTAATGACAACAAAGCCGATGGATGATGTCCTATTACCATGTTTTCACACTGTTTAAAAATTAAGAAAAGTTCAAAAACAGTTAGAAATTTTTGTTTTGGTATGAATCAAATTAGTGACACGACCTGGGATACCACTATAAATTGGATACAGAATTCTTGAATACCTAAGGCTGAATTGAGGTGAGTGAGTGAAGGTTGAATGGAATCAGACGTGTTGTATTGAGCAGGTTTAAATCGTATCTTTACGAAGAAGAGCAGTCTTTGATAGTCAACAATTAGTGTCATCCTGAGAATTAGTTAAGAATCAAATTTTTTTTATACTTATTTTTACATACATTGACGATATAAAAACAATGCAGAGAATATCTTAAAATGAAGCACAACGCTATGTAGTCGACTTAGTAAACTATTATTGGTCATATTCTCAGATTTAGTTAGATCATTAATTGAGTTAGAGGGTTCATCCCAAGCATTGCCCAGGCTCTAGAGTAGCCCTCTTTGGATAACAAATCCAGTAAAAGATTTACTATCAGGAACTGGAGATAAAAAATCGAATTCAATTAAATGTCTGGCACCTAAAAAACCAGCCCTGTGGAATGTTATTACTGGTTTTGGATGTATTCGTATTAGGGAAGGAACGAGAGCTGGATGAGTATATTTTACAGTTAGGATGTTTTAACAATTTTGAAATTCTATTCCTATCCCTGTAAAATTGTGCTAATAAACGCATAAAAATTGCCCTAATTTCCTTATCCACCATAAAGAAGATTTGCTGTCCTTAATTAGACCATTCAAAGGAGCAAATTCTAGTACTACTTGTGCCAAGTCAGGTGTTAAAACTAAGGCAACAGCTAGTTGTGTCGTTTCCCGTAAAGGTGATGGAAATCAAGCAACTGGTAATGTCAATAATTCTGGTATAGTTATGGAGCTTCCATCAATATCAGCTATTATAACATCTAGCACAGAAGAGCATTAGTATGTTTTTTATTCCCTCAAAAAACAGTCAAGTTCACATCATTTCATATTTATGTGTACAAATTCTGACCTAGTAATTTAAACAAAAATCTAACACACCTGTTAATGGGAGGTCGCGGTGGTGAATAGACTGGCTGAAGTGCTCTTTTATCCCCAGCACTTATCCGGAAACGAACCTTTGGTCCTCCAGGAGGGGAAACCTGTGTACATTTTTCTGAAATAATCACACCTAAAAAGTAAATCGACTATAATAATAATATATACGTGTCAATTAATTTTCTATCTACCATAGCAAAGATATAAGTTTCTGAAATGGTTTCTAATCCATCTTCATCTCAAGTAATAATTGTTGTGGAATAATTTGAAATTGTCGGTACATACAAATGCTCTAATTGTAGCTTTCTAGAATAACTTGAGACAACGACAGATCTCATTGAATAACATTTGTCCTCATATGACGTAAGCATCTAATTGACAGATAAGTCGGCCATATCTTGTTATCCTTGTATAACGAAACTTTTATACATATCCATAAATTAATTGGATACATTCGTACTCCGCACGCAATCATAAAACACTATGTGCATGAATTGGATATAGCTTAAATGACACTCAAAGTTTTCGTCATAATGTAGAAGGACAGGTGACGTATCTTTTATAAACTGAATCCTGACTTAATCCGAAAAGACAAAGGTTAGCGGCTAATCGTTGCTAGATCTGTAAAAAATGAGATAGAGTGCAAAGTTGCTTTCCTTTGCGAAGAAAAACATGTTCGTCAAATTACATTACATATCTCATAAAACTTCTAGGTGAAGATAAAATATCCTAAGAATATAATAAGACAGTTCAATACCGTACGGTACTGAATTTTGTGATCCTAACGAAATTTAAAAGCATATAATTTTAATTTCAGTGCTGTATCTTTTTGGACCACTTCCGCCATAACCGCTCGCAGCCGTGTATATACATACATAAGTGGTCGAATTAAAGAGAAAACTGTTGGCTTTACAGCTTCACTCAATAAATATAACAAAATTGGAAGAAGAAAGTAAGAATTCAAAAATTTTAAATTAAATACGTTAAACGCCAGAAGCATCCATTTGGGCGCACAATGAAATTTCCAATACAGCCGCGTGCATCCTCTCGGATACATACAGAAAGTAATATTTATGAGCTCGTAGCGTCCGTATTGATGCACAGAGCAGCAATAAAAGCATGGGTCACTCATATGCGGGCCCGCTGGGACAACTATTGAAATGGCCCACGATTATTTTTATTAATAACTTTCTCTCAACTTACAGACCCCTGACTCAGAACGTTTGTGTCTGAGTGCCTGAACGCCTGAGAGTGCCGTTCGTGACGAAAGAGATTTAGCGTAGTAAACGTAGATGGATTTACATCGGCTTTCTTGATTAAGAATGGGTAAATGAGGAGCTTTCCGATGGGGTAAAACGTTCTTACTGGTTGGGGGTTTTGGGGTTGTGGTGGAACTACCACCCTTTGAGCGTGCCATCCTTGACGACAGAGTTTTAGGGTAGTAAACGTGAATGGATTTACATGGGGTTTTTTGATTTAGAATGCGTTATTGGGGAGCTTTCCGATGGGGTGAAATGTTCTTACGTGTTGAGGGGTTTTGGGGTGGTGGTGGCAACTACCACCTTTGGAGATTCGAGAGGCGATCTCGAGGGTCGTGTTTCGAGTTTCGAGAATCGATTTTCGAAACTCGTATTTCGAGAGTCGTTTTTCGAGAGTGGATTTTCGAGAGTATGACGAAAACGAAGAAAATAAAATATATTAAAAAAACCTTTAAAATAAAAATTGTTGCAAATAAAATGGACTAAAAAGTAAAAAAAATATAAACAGGAGAAGTTTAATGTAAAATAAGAAATGCTACAACTCGGATTAAATCTTCAAAGTTTGGGCATCCATAGCTATAATCGCAATTGAGTTGTAGTATTTCTTATTTTGCATTAAACTTTTCTTGTTTATTTCGCTGAGAAAGAAAAATTTTTTTTTACTTTTATATTTACGAAAGTTATTTATTTTAAAAGCTTTTTTAATATTTTTTATTTTATCTTCACCTAGTAAGAGGAGATATTTACATAAAAGACAAAATTCCGATTATTTAAAGGATTTAATCTGTAAGCTTTTATAATAATGCGAAATATTACTGAAAAATAAAGACAATATAAGTACATATTCCAATCAATAATAAGAGTTCATTATTATTTTCGGGTACTAAAATGCACTCTGACAAAGCAATCCATCCACATGTATGATTTACAAATTTGACATTTTGGAATGAGTTTGTGTGGCTTTCTGCTGAGCAACCATTCTTCCTTATTCTCGGCTCATACGTTGGTAACACGTAAGGCATCGACTTTTTTTATCAGTTTTCTGTAAAACGTGATTTTCTCCAATATTTGGTGGTAATATCGGAGGTAATGTTTCGTCGATTCTCAACAATTTTACGGCAATATCTTCTTTGAATCTTGTTATACAAATTTTTTGTTTTGTGATATCCTGGGCACGGAATTCACTAAGTCGGAGAGTTGTGGAGATGAGAGTTCTTTTGAGACTTAACTCTTCACTCGGAATTCTATAACTCGGGGAATTTGTATTGAGATTTACCAAACTCTCTATTCCACTCAACAAAACATCTCGGCTGCGTTAGAGAAGGAGAAGTAAGAAAAATATTTCTCAACTGGCAGTACTGTCTGCTTTTGCTGTGTTTTGTGAAGGTACCTAGGTAACTAGAACTTTCAAATTAAATTATGGACTCACCGCATATCTTGGCTATGTTTACAAACATTACAAAATCACAAATTATGGAAATCCTTCCAATACATACAGAGAAATATGGATTTTCGTGTCTCGAGGTACCCGCTAAAAATTTGAAATCACGCGAAAATGGTCAATTTGGTCGTCTTTCAGTACAGAAGAGATGCTATAACAATTTTAGATACGCACGTTTAAGTTGGTATGTAGGATTAAATCACATCACTTTTCATGAGAAAAATGTTTACAATAGAGTACTAATGGATGTGAAATAAAGAGCGGCAGAAATATATGCAAAATTAAGGAACTGGGTGTATTTGACCCAAGTGCAAATATCCGTGTTTCGGCGGTAAAAAGTCAGCTATTAAGTTAAAATGATAAAAAAAAAAAACTACACCACTCGATTACCCGCTTTTCCCTCTTTAATCCTATACCAAACATTACGTATTTTGGACAACCTCCAATGACGCGTGGCGCGATCTACCATGCCCCCACCAAAAAAAATGTTCTTCTACATTTTTGTGCTCTAGACCCTAAATCTGTAGGAAAAACCTCCAATGCTCTACGATCCCCTCACACAGAATTAGCCGTCCTTCAATATTGCGATACTTCTCACGATTTCTTTAACTCCCCAAGTATGTTAGAGAATCTAGAATGGAGAGTTAGGGAGTTTTAATCGAAGAAAACTCTAAATTCTCATCTCCCAAACTCCCAAACTCTACGAGTTACAGAATCCGGTCCCTGGAACAAGGCATAAGGATTTATAATAAACATGCCTGTCATGAGCTCTACAGCAAGCTTTCTATACCATTTCACGTCTTTTTTAAGGCACGGAGCATATGCCTGCAAAAGGAAAAAAAACTGTTGGCTTCCTGAAGTTTGAAAAAATTCTCCTTGTTCCAAAAAACACAATCTAACAAATTTGATACAAGTCCCCCGATCAAGAATTTTTCTGGATCAATTAGTCGTTAATTAAGGGTGGTGAAAAATACAAGACATCTCAAAACAAGGATTTGAAAAAGTTCCAACTAAAATGGACATAATGTCGCGTATCGATAGGTTGGCATAGAAGCTGTGTGGTGCAGTTGATAATGGACGTTACAAACGTGTCCAATAAAATGTAAAAATAAAAAAAAAAATTATATTAAAAACGTTTATAAGTCATCTGCGGCCTTGATTAATAATAGTAGACTAAACAGCAGAACGCTATTTCTATCGATTAATTTAAGTTTTCCCAAATACGTCAAACAATTTCATTCACTCAGCTCAATTCTTCTTAATATTATTCCTCTTATTATTCTTCTTATTTGCCTCTTTTCTCTTATTACTTTTCTGTACTCTCTTCCTCTTCCTCCTCATGTCGATTATGCGGCTAAGCCTTATCTTGTAGTATATATGTCGTAGACACCGGGTCTTATTAATCTTTTACTTACTCTTGTGATCTCTATTTACGGTCATTGTAGCGGCTGCATCGAACTTCACATGAATATTAACATTAATGGAGACGAGCTAAGGATGTGAAAATTAATTTGGAAATTAAAGTGGCACAATGGTGCATTTGCGCTTCGCTGATTTACGAAAGAATTTGCCTTACTTATTGATGAGTTGAAACGAAAGATAAGAGCCCTTGTTAGATTGTACTCTAACTAAAGACTACAGATATCTTAATTATTTAAGGGCTGATTCAATTATGAATGAATGGAACGCGAAGTTTTTAAAATTGCGATTTTAACAGATTTTAAGATTTTAGATCTTCGAGTACCTATGTAGCTACTAGTCGCAGTTAAGACTAAATTGAAAAGGTAATTTAAGAACTAGAAAAGATAGAATTGGTCTAAGATCAATTCTTTTGATACCCTAGTTGCATGGCCTTATGAAATTTCGTATGAAATGTGTGTGAAAGTTTGATGTTTGAAGTGTACTTTTGCACATATTTCTAGAACGGTTTGTCGGACAGAAAATATGAGTATAACCAGATTTATAGGATTTCGTATTCTGAAGCAGTTTTTGGTACAATAAAAATGTCTTGAACTGATCGTTTTCACAGTATACCTAAAAAACCTACATTTTTATATGGAACAACAAGAAGGAGTTGCCCGATTTAATTCATTTTCGAAATATTATTTGCTAGTATTATGAAGTACAATGTACGAAAGCTCAACTCTCTACGTAGACGCGCTCTCAAGCAGTGTCCAAATATATAGTGGAACAAGTGAAAAAGCTAGAATTGGTCTAAGACCAATTCTTATGATACCCTAGATGAACGCCCGTATGAAATTTCGTATGGTCACCCATTTGAGCAATTTTGATTTTTTTGCATTGGTTTCTCGGATATATTTCTAGAACGGCTCGTCGGACAGAAAAAATGATAACCAAATTTATAACATTTCTTATTCTGAAGAAGTTTTTATTACAATAAAAATGTCTAGGACTGATCGTTTTCAAAGTATATGTAAAAAACAAAATTTTTATATGGCAACAACAAGAAGGAGTTGCCCGATTTAGTCCATTTTTGAAATTTTATTTGCTATTACTATGAAATAGAGTGTACCGAATTTCAGCTTTCTATGTCGACGTGTTCTCAGGTAGTGTCCAAATGTATAGTGGAAAACGAAATTTTTGTATGGCAACCCCACGAAGGAGTTGCCCGATCTGTCTCATTTTCGAACATAATTTTACTTTTTTTTTAATTTTCGTGTACAAAATTTCAGCATTCTAAGTGAACGCGTTCTCGAGTTATCGTGCGCACGGACGGACGGACGGACGGACGGACGGACGGACGGACGGACAGACGGACATGCAAAAATCAAAATAACTTTTAATTTTATGCGGGGGTGTCCATTACATTTTGGTCTACTATCATTATTTATGTGCGTTACAAACGGAAAGGCAATCTTAGTATACCCTATAGATTTCATCTAGAGTATAAAAAGAAATTTTTGTATGGCAACCCCACGAAGGAGTTGCCCGATTTGTCTCATTTTCGAACTTAATTTTACTTTTTTTTTCCTAAGTCCGTGTACAAAATTTCAACTCTCTAAGTATACGAGTTCTCGAGTTATCGTGCGCACAGACGGATAGAGAGACGGACGGACGGACGGACATGCTAAAATCAAATTATCCATTTTGCTCTACCATCATTATTTCGAGGTGTTACTAACGGAATGACAAACTTAGTATACCCTATAAATTTCACCTAGGGTACAAAAATTTGAAACAACAAGTCCCGTATTTGCTGGCAACATTAGTGTGGCCTAAACTGATAATAAAATCGTCCGTAATATCAATAAACGCAGTTCATTAAAATATTTTTCATTGATTCAATAAAAGCTTAATTAGGATTTTTTCACTCACTTGTTATGAATAACTTAATTAATGCTATTAAACTTCTATTATTGAATTCAATAGGTGTTATAATAGTAATAATATTTTCGGTGATTTCATGAAGATTATTTATTAATTATGAACTTTTCGTTTTCATGGGCATTTGCATCAAACAATACAATTTTTCATTGATTCCACTTATGCAATTTTCTTTAATTTGTTGAACATGTGACTCTGTCAATGAAATCGTTCATTGATTTTATGAATTTTTCCATTGATCGTAGGAACGTTTCTGTTTTCGTTTTCGAAATTCGGTTGCCCGCATAACTTTTGACAGCGCAAAAACGGGTCAAAAATTGACGGTTTTTCTGTTTTATGCGAATATCGTTGTTCCTGTTAGTCAAGCGACTATAAGGTATATATATACACAAAAGAAAGAGCGGAAAATTCTCTACAAAAGTGGAATATACTTTATTGACAACACTATTAGTTTTTCCGTGATCTGGCATTGAAACTCCAACATAAATGTTGTATTGATATTTAATCGCATATAATGATCGAAATCGAGGTTTCTCTGCGGTATCTTCCCGGTTTGACATTTTTATAGACATTTGGGTATAAGTAACAGTATATTCAAATGTACAAGACTAACTTTCCTATTTTCCATTTTCTTATTCTAATTATTATGGCAAATAAATATAGAGCTCTCCATCCGATCTCTTCATGGCGCTGATTCTCTGGAACAGTAATAGTAGATGAATAGGCACAGCCTTATTACGAACTTTGACGCTACTGATGCGTCTTAACAGCGAAAGTACTCTGTCAGCGCTGGAGGATTTAATGTCTATCAAATTCTGCAGACCTTTTTCTCCATCACAGTAGTGCCGTACTTCTAAGCATTGTGACAGTTTATTTTCTCGTCACCTGGTATCTCGGTTGCAATGAACATAATCTGTACTCTTGAGTATTATGTTATGTATACCGAATGTCTATAAAAATGTCAAACCTTGAAGATACCGTAGAGAAACCTCGACTATAATCATTACATGCGATTAAATATCAATACAAAATTTATATTGGAGTTTCAATGCCATATCATAAAAAAAATTGATAGTGTTATGATTAAACTTTATTCCACTTTTCTGTGGAGAATTTTCTGCTTATAGCTGTTAGACCAACAGGAACAAAGAACCGGAAAAACGTAATTTTTTAACCGCTTTTGGGCTGTCAAAAGTTATGCGGTCAACCGAATTTCGGGGACATTTCACATCTTATTTGGAGAGCTGAAAGGTAAGTGTATAAAAATTGTCAGATTGGTTGGAATTTTTCCGAAGATGAGCCAATTTCTTGCCTAAAGTTCCTGAACTATTATTATTATTAAACCTATAAGAAATATCGCATTCTTAGCCCATAAGTCAACCTAACACAACAGTTAAATGCCACATTCAATTTACGTACACTCAGAGAAAAAACCATAGTCAAATTACCGAAGTGGGTTTGGGAAAAAAATGTTGTATGGAAGTCTAAAACTTGACCAAAAATTATAATAGTTCTTGTTTAAGTTATACATGGCTAAGGTTTACATAGCTTTTTCAAGATACCTAAAATAAATCTGGTAATTAGTCAAAACCGTTAGGTAAATTTTTACAAAAATGTTGTAATTTTTTCCAATTTGCCTTAAATCTTTAGATAATTTGTCAATTGTATGCTTAAATTTTTACCTTATACTTAAAGGTTTTTTTGTATTTAATTTAAAATATCCAAAGGAGTGTGCATTAGTTTGGATATTTATTCAAAAAATTTTATTTTCTATAGACAAAAGTGAGGGTGACTTCCCCGTTGTCGATACTCTAATTGCAGATCTTAAGAGTAGAATGATATAAAGAAAGTTTTGTTCTGTATTTATGTGCACTGTTTTTAAAAAAATTTCGCAATTTTTCCAAAAATGTTTCTAAACATTATAATTATTATTGGTTAAATCAAAAAAATTGTTTGAATAAAATACTTATTTTCCAAGAAATTTATGAATTTTATTATATTATACTATTTCAGAAAATTAACTGGCCCCTTTCATGAGTTTGGACAGACAAATTTCATTTCTTTAATTATAAACTACAACCATTAAAACACATCGATCTCTTTTGTACTAATAGATTAGGACCATGTCATAAAGTCATGAAGTTAAATAGTTAAGATAATGGATATGGAATTTGTTGGAAAGTAAATTTAACATAATAAATTATGTTTTGTATGATCGATACTTAATATTTTTCTAGAAATTTCTGAACACGGTACGTAATTTAATATACTACGTTTACTCTTATGTATTTATATATGTAAATCACTCGCAACCTTACTCGTATGCGATAGCAATTGATTTATATAAATACATACGCAAGGATACACAATTAACAAAAAAAAATATATAATAAAAATATACAAAGCTTGGTAATAACCTTTGGTGATTTGCCAAAACAATTTACTGATAATTGTCAAACGTTTTGGTGATATGTACATGTCTAAGGTAAAAAAAAAAAATGGGTAAATCACCAAAATCGCTTATGAAAAATACCCATTAAAGTACCAATGTTTTTTATGTTTCACCCCGCCTGATTTAGTAAATTGCCCAAGCGATTTAGTAAAAATTGACAAATATTTTGGCAAAAATTACATTACTTAGGTAAAAAGCTCGTATATTTTACGCTAGTTTGTAAGTTTAAATCAAGGATATATCACCCAAAATTCTTAGTTAGTTGACGTTAGTACTTGGGAAATTAAATTCTTAAAACTTAGTATATTTGTACATGGCTTTGACAAAAAATTTGTATTAAATGCAAAAGCAATTTAGATAAATCATCGATGTTTTTCTAGTATAAAATGCACTAGGTTTAGGCAATGTAACAAAGCTGGCTTGTGCACTTTATCACCAAAGCTTGCAAAAGAACTTGTAAGGCTGGATAAGCCGAAGCTCTTTGGAAATTTACACGCCGTTTTTTTATAATTTTGCGTAAGTTTTTCTCTGAGTGTAGGTAATTTTTTCCAGATATGGAAATAATACTATTAAAAAAGTATCGTTACTGCTACTTTTTTAATAGTTATATTTCCTTATGTGTATATTGTATAAATTGAATCGTACAATAGTAGTTATGGTAATATTCAAGCGAAAAACCATATGAACAGTGTCAATGTGGAACAGTTTATCATCTTATGTTTTTCCTCCGGCATACAATATGCGGCGATTTAAGGGTGACATACATCGGCACCTCCGCCACTCTCCTCATATCCCCTAATCATTTCTATATCTTCTTTCTGCCATGCTGTGCTTTGCATTATAGAGTATCCCCTAAACAAACAAAAAAAATTGCTCAATCGATACAAAATTCAGTGTTGTAAGTATTTTGAATTTGAGTTAAGCTGTAAATCGCACAGTTAAAGCAGTGACATGTTTTAGATTTTCGACCCAAAACGAATTTAGGAGCTATACATATAGCTTACACCCAGTCGTGTAATATTGTCATATGAAAATAGTTCTTCAACTATGGTCGTTTGGTTGGAAACCCCATTTTACACGATTTTAGGGATTACTATATTTTCTTATGGAAGCTTTTCCCTCAAGCCTTCGTACAAAAACACATTAAAGATACTTTTAGGTCACAAGTCTTTAGATATCCTTTTGGATAACTCCCTCAAGCCTTCGTACAAAAACACATTAAAGATACTTTTAGGTCACAAGTCTTTAGATATCCTTTTGGATAACTGCAGTTTTGGCCAGCGGTACTAAACCACTTTTCCCACACTCCAGGTAATCAAGATGAAGTAAAGTACCGTGTTGAAAATATCTAAAAGAGGAGAGATAACCTGAAAATATTTTTGTTTCATCTACTTTGAATGTATGTGAACACTTTTGAAGGATTTTTTGTTAAATTTAAAAAGCCACTTCAAGTTTTAAATTAATGTTTCCATATAAAATTTAAACTGAAGGAGGCCAGATCGTGTGTAATGAATTAAGTGGTTTTACATGTTCATAAGAAATATTTAATTAGGGTAAATTTCCCGTTTTCTTTGAAATACGTATGTGCTGTCTTCCGCTGGCAGCATTTTATTTTAAAGAAACGGACAAATTTTATTTCACAGCACGCAGAACATACATCGCAAGAACTTGAGAGAAAAAAGCGACATTCCCCACCCCATTCGAAAAATTAAAGGGAAAATTTTATACTTTCCAGGCCTTTGCGGTTTATTTCGTATTTGTTCCATATAATATTCGACTTGAAAGAGTTTTTGTTTTAGATGTGTTTAGTTGATCTGAATTATTTTTTATGCAAAAAAAAAAAAAAAAAAAATTTTCATTTTCTATAAGTCTTAAAAACTGTTTCTCTTTTAGGAATTAAACGAATAGTTGAGATGCAAGTTTATATTTCTTGAGTGAGTTCTTCTAAATTCATCTACTTAATAAATAAAATTGTATAATAATAATAAAATCTCAGATCGCTATTTGTCCGGTATATGCGGGGCATAATCGGACAGCCCACTGGGCATAATGCGGTGTAGAAATTGTTTATTTGTAACATTTGCCTAACTGCTTTCGGAGGCACTCGAAATCGTCCAAGTCGCTTGCAATTCGCGCACTGAACCCAACGATCGCTATCATTAAATAGCATAAAATAAGATCAATCACCTCTCAATACTGAAAAGAACAAAAAATAAAGTAAAAAAAAAACTGGTAAAGAGGCTAATATCTTTTGGTATTACTTGACAGCTTAAAAACACAAAGCGTACTGAGACTTTCTAGCTGCAATCTTTCAGTTGCATTGTTATTGTCAGTTTTTTCCCCGGTGTCCGGTTGTCCTCCATCTTCGTCCATATGCTTGCTACATCTTCCTCTATATGTTATGGAAGTGGCAATTCATCTTAGCTATACAGTCTTCGACGAGACCTAAAGAACAACTGAAATAGACTTGAACGTTGTCAACATAAATATGTATGTTGACATCAGGCTGAAAAACTAGGATCAAGAATAGATCCCTGTGGTAATCCACAAGATAGAAAAAAATAATTTGAGTATATGGTCGTCTCCCAGAGTATTTTTTTCGACTACATAAATTGTAAATGATTAAGTCGATACGATAAATATTAATTATTTATTAATTTTATCAGCAGTAGTTTATATAGCAAACACTGTCGAACAAGAACCCAAATCTCTATTTTATCAAGTGCCGTACGAATATCTGTTATGACTTTAACAAGAGCACTTTCGTAACAATGATTATTGAGTTTTTTATGTCGTTTCCCAAAGTATAATGTTTAACCAGCCAACATAGTAGTTTCCCTTCAAAGGAGTTGTAGCGTCATCCCTAACATGCCAAAAGCAGGATATATGTGCTGCTTTACATATCTTTCGAAACACTGATTTCATAATTCAGGCATTAAATATATAACTGAGTCTTTAATGAGTAGAGCAATAAGCTACACAAAATGGGGTGACATATTGTCAGATCTAATCAGCACTTGATTTTATAGCGACTTCTGTTTTATCCAGTATCTCGATATCCCATTAGGGATATCAGAAAAAATCATGCTGAGGAATTTTATTTTCTGGAGATGCATTTTGAAAATAGTTTATCTTTAGCGTCCTTGCACTACAGATGGATATTTAAAAATCGTCAGAATTTAGGAAAGTTTTTGTAAAAGTACTGCTGAACTGAATTATAAAATGCATTAAATTTGTGTATACGCAAAGAAAGTAAACATTTTGAGCATCTAATTCAAATTCTTTCTGTATAGTAATTTATAACTACCATACCATCAGTACTGTCAATTCAGGGTGAGTAGAAAGCTTCTCTTATAATCTAAAAAAATCTTGCTCTGTATCTCAGAGGCAGCTGATTTCGAGATCATACAAGCTTATCAAAACTTGTTTTCCATAGTTTGCTCCATAAATTTTAATATGGAACCGTTCTCAAACGATATTCGATAAAAATCCTCTGAATACCACCAAGGAATCACCCTGTATAGTTGTATATATTATTTACCTTCTATTTGTCTAGATAAGTAGACCCACAAAATTAGATTTCCCTCGATTCCTATGGAAATGTTAGGGACAGCAGCAAGACCTTGGAAAATGCTTCCCAAGCCATGAAAAAATAAAATCTACATGTGCCCTGGGAGTCCGTTCTCTAAAGTGTTCTACATTGATACTTATGGAAAGTGCCGGTATTTAACGGCATTCATATATCATACTATAAATAATTCTTTTTTGGACTAATTAGGATTTTTTTCATGTTTTTTATTTATTTTATTTATATCACAGAAAAGTTTTTAATTTTGATGTTCGAAAGAGGCTATATCAAAAGTTGAGCGAGGCGAGGTGAGGATACATCACGCATTGCCACGGCATTGTTATGAACACCCTCGTAGAATAGCATGCAATCATTTTTTTCTTAACTCTTAATATAGCCTCGCCTGACCTCGCATCGGAGCGTTGTGCATGTACACAAATACGGGGGCAGGCTTTCGCACAACCTGCGGTGTTTCTCCGAAAAATGATGTATCTATTAATTCCTTTTATTTACTTATTAATATATCGCCCATCAAGATTACCCATGGTCAACTAAGTTTTCCATTTTATACGTTACACTCCACATCACATACATTTTATATTGCATAGTTATAGCCTTCCTCACCACTCTATCTCACTCTCTCTTTCTCTCTTGCTCTATCTCTACCTTTCTCTCTGTCTCTCTCTCTCTCTCAATCACTGCATCTGCCACCCAATGCGACAACAATAATTTGTTCTTTTCTATTTAATATTTCCGCAAAGTTGCTAAACTTTGCTTTGTCTTTTCTGAGATTTCTTTCTTTTATTTTATTTTTACTGAGCTGAATAAAGTAATTAACCTGCTAACTTTAATAGAGGCTTACAAATTGTTTGCTCGTATACTCGTAAAATTATTTCATTTTAAATAGCCTTTTTAACCGTTGTTGCAGCTGGTATACATACATTCGTAGTGCTCTTGTATCTTTACTTTATTTCAATGTAAAATTTATATGTGGATTGGGATAAGAGGAGGCTTTGGAGCTATTCCAAAGTTTAATGTAAAGCATCTGAAAACTTTGACTATCTTTGACTATCAGAATCAGCTTAACACAAGCTAGCTGTAGTGACACGTTTAATAGATAAACGGTACATGCTTTTCATCATTTAGTCGGTGTTAGTATTGAATTTCATGAAACTAGATTTAACTAAGCAAAAGGGTTTTATTAAAACTGAATTAAATTTCACCTACTTCAATCAAGGTCATTTAGGTTGATGTAGGTGTATTTCAGTAAACTCACAAAATAATTCTGTATGATTTTTGCGGTATATTGAGAGCATTTTCAAAGTATATTTTAAAATTTCGCAATAAAATTAAGCAATGGCAAATAGTCGGAAGAGTCTAGCCAAAGCAAAAATAAAATATTCTCAGTCATAATAGCTGTGTTCTTTTGTGTACCTTGTTCTACAACTCCCACGTACTAGACAGAACAAATTGTTCTCTCGATTGAAGTGAACTATTTGTACTGTTCGCTTCATTTATACATCTTCTATGAAAATGTAAAAGGCGTTCTTTTGTGTATCTTTTGTTCTGCTCTGTTCTGCGGACACAAAAGAACACAGCTAATGTGTGCTAATGTGTGGTAATATGTGTGTTAAAGTGTGGTTATGTGTAAATGATTATTGTAATTTTCAAAAAAATTGATATTTAATAAATTTTAAACCGTTTAAAGTGTATGTATATATGACCTTCGGTGTTCAACTTTAGAATAGCCATGATAGCTAAATCCCCAAGGAAAGACCTAACTGTAATGCCACATTACATACGTATATTATATGTGTGAACTCAAAGCAATTTCAAAAATGTCAAATATTCCGCTATGTCCTGTCACAGTTTTCTAAAGTCCGATTTATTTTCTCCGTTTGCTATTAAAGGTACTTGGAAAATTAAGAGTTATGGTATACATATGGTATATCTGTAAGCCGTGTCTTAGTTGTCAGATTGCTATTCTCAAAGTAACTATAGTGTAAAAGTTAGTCTTTTGAATAACTTAAGATTCTGTCCATTAATTCTGTTAGACTGTGCCAATTCTTCTTAGAAAATTTGATTCCACTTTCAAATTTAACTGGTCTTATTAGTGCTCCTTATCTACCATTATCAATTGATTTAAATAATACTCACTGCCTAATCCAATTGCAAGCTGAGTTCTATAGGGTTCAGAACTAAGACCTTTTCTTTTTTACATATTTGTTGCACAGAGTACATATAATTATTTTCTACTTACATACATAGAATTTGCATATTTTTAATTTTATACAAAGGGTCAATGCAACCAACTTCTAATTGTCAACACATTTCAATTACTCAATGCGAAGTTCATTCATTGCAGCAGTAACAAATATCATGCGTCAACCAAAATTAATCAGTGAATGAACTCTGCATTGTGTAAAATTTATCATTTTGTTTTTATTGTTTGTAAGCAATTTTTGCACATAAAAATGATCGATCGATAATTATGTTTTTAGTTATTTTTGTAACTTGAATAATAAATGTTTATAGTAAATTAAACTCAGTGTTGTTACTTAAACATTTTTGGTCCTTCGAGCAAAATGTCACTGCTATAATCATCAAGCTTGTAGAACTTGGGTCTTCAGGTAACAGATTATTATAGCAAATACAACCTCTGGAATTAAGGTCCAAAGGCTGTAATTATAAAGTTGAAAGACTATTATTGAATTTCTGGAACAAAGGGTCCAAAGATTTTTAAATAGTGTCTTCAACAATACGCAATAATATTTTTTTTCCTGCTACTTTGAAATCATCATCGGTTGAGGTAAAGGCATCATCAACCTACTAATTCGTCGTACTCATCATGGATCAGATACTGAGGAAGCAGACAAAATATATAAGGATCATCAAGAAGGTCGCTGCGCAAATCAGCAGAGATCCTTCTGCTATGAAGACTAAAGAGTATGGCGAGGCACGGCTACATTCACTCAACACTGCATGGGAAGAGTTCGATAACATCAATACACAACTCGAATCACTAAGGGAACAAAACTGCGATCGCAAATATTTCGTCGAAAACTACCACAGTCAAGTTGAAACACTATATGATCAGACTAGAGATCTTGTAGAAAATTTGATTCGAGAGGCAATCGAAAGGAGGAAAAGATCAGAAGATATCTCAGAACAGTTACACCAAATCAAGAAGCAAGCAGCTATAATTGATACGCTGAAACGCAATATAGCTAACATTAAAGCAGATGAAGAAAAACAGCACTCTCCAGTATATTATACACAGAAGATTAAGCTATTGAATGACTACTGGGAATTGATTATGCATACTCATACCAGTATAATGGCATTGGGAAAATTCATAGATGACTACTTTGATCAAGATGTCTTTGCAGCAACTGAAAGCATCTATCAGGAAGCATTAATTCAATTACAAGAAAAATTGCAGAGTCTATCGCCACCATTAGCAACAATTCAGGCACCTACTCCTAGAACTGCGAGAAGTGCAGCAGTAAAACTTCCACGTATTGATATACCAATCTTTTCCGGCGATTATCTTAAATGGCCTTCCTTCAGAAATTTATTCATCGAACTTATACATAAAAATAATACAATTACTAAGGCCGAGAAACTATTTTATTTAAAAGCAAACGTGAGTGAAGAACCAAATGAATTGATTCAACATTTTAACATTACTAATGAAAACTATGACGCTGCATGGGAAATCCTAGATCGCAGATATAATAATACAAGAAATTTAGTGTCAGCTCAACTAAGTAGACCTTGTAATCAACCAGAACTTTTAAAAGAATCATCGGCTGGTCTAAAAAAACTCCACGACTCAACACTGGAATGCCTAGAAGCATTAAAAAATCTAGACATCGACATTACGAACTGGGATCCGCTCATTATTCACTTACTAATACAAAAACTAGACACAGAGTCTCGAAAAATCTATGAACAATCATTGGAAAATCCCAGAGATATTCAAGCACTAAATGAATTCTTAAATTTTCTTGAAAACGGATTTCAAGTGCTAGAATCTATGGAACCGATAAAGACCATTCAGCCAGCAAAAATTTTAGACAAAAGAAATGAAGTAAAAATACACCACGGTAAGTAAGGTGGGAATAAAATCAATATGCGGCTTCTGCAAAGCAAATCACAAGATTTATACTTGTGAAAATTTTAATAAATTGAATGCTTTACAAAGAAACGAAGATAGCAGAAAAGCAAAACTACGCTCCAATTGCCTCGTTAAGGGCCATTCAGCTCAGAATTGTAAAAGTTGGAAAACTTGCAGAATATGTAACAGAAAACATCATACACTATTACATTTAAATTCATCACCTCAAAAACCAGATTGGAAGCTAAACAATCAGGAAACCAATGAGAGGGAATCGACTAGACCAAATGCGTCAGTAGTGTCAACTCATATTGCAAAAAGTAAAAATCAGTGTACTGTATTGTTAGCCACTGCAATATTACAAGCAGTTGGTAAAAACAACAATACAATTATGCTGCGAGCGATCAAGCCAGCTTCATAACCGAAGAAGCGGCTCAGAAGCTAAGACTGCCAAGAAGACGAATAAACGCCACTGTAACAGCAGTAGGAAGTGCAAAGATTGACAATATTCAAACGTGCATTCAATTAACAGTAAAGCCAAGATTTCCACCACCATTTCTCACAACAACAACAGCATTAGTACTTAAAAAGCTAACGAGAGTAATGCCGTCCGAAAAAATTACAAACAGATCAGAATGGAAGCACACAACGGATCTGATATTAGCAGATCCGAAGTTAGATGAACCAAGAAGAATTGATGTAATCCTTGGAGCAGAAGTGTTTACTAAAATACTAATGGACAGTGCACTGCGGGGGCCTCCAGAAACTCCCATAGCTCAAGATACACAATTAGGTTGGATACTGTCGGGCGAAGTGAAACAAAGTTTGTCCACCATAGCACCCCAATGCTACATATCTGAAGTAGATGTAAATGAAGATATTCGAAAATTTTGGGAAATCGCAGACTTGAATACTGATATAGTCTTGACAGGTGAAGATGTAATGTGCGAAACTCACTTAAGAACTACTCATCGAAGAAATGCTGACGGTAGATATACAGCAAGATTACCATTTAAAAAGAATCCTGAAACCGCCAATCTTGGGGGTACTCGAGAAATCGCTTTAGCAAGACTACTCCAGATGGAAAAGAAATTCAAGACAGAAAAGACGTTTGAAGTCATGTATAAGGACTTTATGAGTGAATATTTAAAACTTGGCCACATGACCTTAGCAACTGACAATTTGGACACAGCATATTACCTACCTCATCACGCTGTACTAAAACACGACAGTATAACGACAAAACTAAGAGTGGTATTTGATGGGACAGCAAAAAGAAATAATCATGAAAGCTTTAATGAAATACTTTTAGTCGGACCACAAATACAACAGAATTTAATTTCAATTATCCTCAGATGGCGAAAACATAAAGTAGTGTTCACATCTGACATTGAAAAAATGTACCGCCAAGTAAACATTGATATTAGAGACCAGAATCATCAGAAAATCTTGTGGCGAAATTCTGAAAAAGAACCCATCAGGGAGTACAAATTAACTACAGTCACATATGGAACCACAACTGCACCATTTTTAGCAATTCGAACACTTCAAGAAGTGGCCAAAGATACAGCTAAAGACTTTCCATTTGCAGAAAAAGTCATCATGCGAGACACATACGTATATGATATTGTATCTGGAGGGGATTCTTTAGAAGAAGTCAGTAAAATAAGTCATGAATTAATAAACGCCCTTAAGAGCGGAGGTTTCAACTTGAGAAAATGGAGTAGCAATAGCAAAGAACTCTTACAGAAACTACCATGGGAAGTAAGGGAATCAGCTACAGAAATGAATTTCGACCATGAAAAATCAATTAAAGCACTTGGAGTTCACTGGAATCCATCCACTGATTACATCAAAATAAAAGTGAATATTTCAAACAATGAAGATCCTCTGACTAAACGTGAGATGCTGACCGAAGCCTCTAAAATATTCGATCCAATTGGACTATTGGCCCCAATAATTATTACTATCAAACTATTATTTCAAGAAATTTGGACTGAGAGCCTAAACTGGGACCAACTCCTATCTGGGGAAATTAAACAAAAAGGAATCGGATCAAACAAGAATTATCAATGCTAACAAAAATTAAAATTGCGAGATAGATTGGATACTCTCACGGCGATAACAAATACGAGTTGCACGGGTTTTCACATGCCTCAGAAAGAGACTACAGTGCAGTAATATACTTCAGAACAGTTCATTACGGAAAAATGACTGTCTCGCTACTCAGCGCTAAAACTAAAGTTGCCCCCCTGAAGTCGAAACTAACACTACCAAAATTAGAATTATGTGGAGCGCATCTTCTTGCAAATTTATTAAAGGAAACTATAGTGAGCCTAGAAATTCTAAACATTCCCTAATTTGCTTGGACAGACTCCAAAATAGTCCTATCATGGATTAGGGCCGATCCACATAAATGGAAAACCTTCGTGGGCAACAGAATAGCAGATATACAATTAAGAACAACCAAGGAAAATTGGTACTACGTAAAGTCCTCGGAGAATCCTGCAGACGTAGCTTCGCGAAGAATCCATCCATCACAACTAGAAATGTGAAGAGATCACATATCCAGAAAGTAAATTCGAAGAAACAGAACTAGAAAGGAAAAAGATTGCAATGCACACACTAATACGTACACAAGATACAAACGTATTCGATCTCCTACTGCAAAGTCACCGTTCATTATGGAAAGTTCTACGTATCAGTGCATAATGTAAACGATTCATAAGCAATTTGACGGAGGATAGACACGCAAGAAAATGTGACTCACTAACTGTGAAAGAACTCTAAGAGGCATTAATACCAATCATTAAGTATACACAAGAGAAGCATTTCAAGGACGACCTTCAGAAATTACGTCAAAGTCAAGAACTGTCGAAGTCGAGTCGGCTACTCACGTTAAATCCATTTACTGATTCAATCGAAGTATTACGTGTTGGTGGTAGACTAGAAAACTCAAACTTGACGTTTGAGCAAAAGCATCCAATCATACTTCCCCATAAAAGCGAGTTAACTACACTTATTATAGATCAAGCTCACAAGAAGACACTACATGGAGGAAACAGTTTAACCTTGGAGGTAGTCCGTCAAAAATACTGGATAATTAATGGACTAAAGGCAATTAAAGGTTGTATCCATCAATGTGTTCAATGTCATCGATACAAGGCCGAAAAGTCGCAACAGATGATGGGAATGTTACCCACAGCCAGAGTCACTCCGAGTCGTCCCTTTACTCATACTGGTGTGTATTATGTAGGACCATTCGACCTACTTTCGAAAACAGGTAGAGGCAACCGCACTTACAAGGGATATGTAGCAATTTTTATATGCTTGACTACCAAGGCAATTCATATTGAGTTAGTCACCGATCTCACATAAAAGGCCTTCATAGCCGCATTTAAAAGATTGGTAAGCAGAAGAGGGACTGTGGCACATATATACAGTGATAATGCCACTAATTTCGTGGGCGCCAGCAAAGTAATCAGCAATCTTCATCAACAAGATGCATATAAAACCGAAGTAAATGAAGCCATAGCAGAAACTGGCGTTCAATGGCATTTCATTCCTCCATCGTCACCACATTTCGGAGGACTTTGGGAAGCCGGCATCAAATCGATCAAGCATCATATGCGTCGAGTAGTTGGTGAAACGAGAATGACATACGAAGAAATGACCACACTAATGACACAAATAGAAGGGTGTCTTAATTCTCGTCCATTATGTCCATTAACACAAGACCCAGAAAGCCTAGAAGTGCTCACACTCGGTCACTTTTTAACTGGTGCACCTATATTGTCAATACCAGATAAGGACTACTTAGAAACCAATACTGGTCTTCTTAAGAGATGGGATAGAGTGGAATAGATGTACCAGGACTTCTGGAAAAAGGGGTCTGATGAGTATCTTGGAAGACTTCAACAAAGACCAAAATGGGCGCAGAAGAAGCCTAACCCAACAGAAGGCGACATCGTATTAATAAAAGAAGCTAATTTACCTCCGTCTCGTTGGGCTCTTGGAAAAATAATCAAAGTACATCCGGGAAGTGATGGACTTGTCAGAGTCGTAACTATGAAAACGAAATCTGGAACCCTTAAACGACCACTTACCAAAATCTCGATGCTGCCAATAAGTAATGATCAAAAGAATTTAGGCGACATGCCAACTGAAGAAATAGACTCTGACAATGATACTAAAGCGACACCTGTTCCCTCAGGGGAAACAAATAACGACGAACGAAAGGCATCTGTACAAGGTTGTCACAAACGACAAAGGAGTGAAAAAACCTATAAAGCAAGCCATTTAAAGATGAGTCGACACGAATCTGGGACATCATCATCATTAAAAAAAGATCGCAAATCCAACTTTCTGAGTTATCTGTTCATCATCACTACCTTGTTGGTCGTAGCACTTGGTAGTCTATTACAACCTAACAACATATTGGAAAGAACTCTATGGCATCCTAAAATCAATCCGGAAACTGAATCAGTTATGCGATGAAGAAACTCGGCTGTCAAGAGATCTATGTTATGCCACTACCCAAATATTGAAACATCAATTGTTAGAAATCGAACAAATGAACGACATATTATACCAACAAAATGAATATCCACGAACTCGCAATAAGCGAGCACCATTTGGATTCATAGGAACGGTCACTAATAAATTGTTCGGAATTCTGGACCAAGATTTTGCTGACCAATATGAAAGGCAAATAAGTGAAATTAAGGCAAATGAAGATTATGTTAGATAATTATTACGAAATCAGACCTCAATAGTCGAGAACACGGTCAACATTATGAAAAGAAATCACGTGGTTGTTCAACACCAATTCAATCTAATGAATACTCAAATCGAAACAATAACCAATCAATTAAATAATTCACAGTATGAGGCAGTTCTTTATCAAGCAGTCAATTCCGCAGCTATTCTGATAACTCTGAACCTAGTTACATTTCAACGTTTACAAAGGGAAATTCTATCACTCATTACAGACATTAAACATGGAAAAATAAATACATTCGTCCCAACAACTGCACAACTCAACGAGAAGCTGACAACAATTCGTGAACACTTACCACCCAATGTACAATTACCAGGGACTGGAAGTAAGTCCTTTCTAATAACACTTTACAACTCAATGCATGTGAAGACAAGAATTACGGGAAAGAATGTACTATTCGACATTCGAATTCCTCTGGTGAGCACAGAAGCCTATCGATTGTATGAAATAATAACTATTCCTACTATTCACAATGAACAATATATCTACATCGATCCTTCCAGCAAGTATCTGGCCATAAATCGACGACAAGATCGATTTAGCCCAATAGAAGATCTTCTCGAAGGGTGCGAGAGGTAACCAGAAGACCAGCTTGTATGCAACTTAAACCAACCAATCTTCACTATCAACTCGAATCAAAGTCATTGTGAAATGCAGCTCTTCAATAACGAGAATCATATATCACCATTCTGTAGACTACGAACTAAAGAAGCGAATAACTATTGGAGAAGATTACACCAGCCAAGTACGTGGCTATTTGTATTACGAGAAAACCTGACCTTCGAAATCAGTTGTGACAATAAAGGAGAACCATTATCACTATATGGCAATGGAATCATTCAAACGAGAGGAGATTGTATTATAAATCATAAGACTCTATACATAAGCTCAAACGATCGCAGTTCGAAAATGCACATATCACCTATCCCAGAAAATACGGTTATATCTAACTTCATAACCATGAATAAAGATCAGCTGTCGAATTCGTCAAAAATTACTATGCCACAACTAATTCAAGAAGTAAACAATAATGATATAAAAAAACTAGACGATGCAATCAGGTTTCAGCAAGAACGCATAGAAAATATGCCAAAACTAAACATCCATGACCTATATCACTACAGTATGCCATATCTGATCATATGTGGTGTCATTGCCATCGGTCTTTGCATATATTGCAGACGAAAGAGAAGTGTCACGTTAAGAACAAGGGCAAGGCCGATCCCAGCACCAAGGTCCATCAAGGAGCAGCGAAATTCCAGCATCGAGTTACCGACACTTAACCTTGAGGCGGGAGAATGTACAGAGTACATATAATTATTTTCTACTTACATACTTATAATTTGCATATTTTTTATTTTATACAAAGGGTCAATGCAACCAACTTCTAATTGTCATCATATTTCATTGCAGCAGTAACAAATATCATGCGTCAGCAAAATTAATCATTGAATGAACTCTGCATTGTGTAAAATTTATCATTTTGTTTTTATTGTTTGTAAGCAATTTTTGCACATAAAAATGATCGATCGATAAATATGTTTTTAGTTATTTTTGTAACTTGAATAATAAATGTTTATAGTAAATTAAACTCAGTGTTGTTACTTAAACATATGTAAATGACAAAACTGAATCCGACAAGGATGTTGTTAAGCTTCTCTTCTAACTATCCATATGCTGTTCAATTATATTTAAGTCGACATATTGCGGTTTATCGTACTCTGCATATCCCATATTAACTTGGATCTGGAACGAGAAAAATTATTAAACTTAGCAAAAATTTATTAAAAATTTTAGTTTCCATCGGTGCCGAATATTCCTCGCTCAGAGGTCCTATATTTATAATCAGGTTAGCAAGTAACGGGGAGGGACTTGGAGAGTGGTAAACTTTTTGCCATTATCCAACATCACTTTCTAACGATATTTTTTTTTCTTTTTTTATTTCTTAAAAGACCAGCACAAAGCCCATGAGCCAAGAGGTGTAAAAGGGAAGAGCGCATTTTTTGTGCTGTAATAAACACAATAGGACATTTGCGAAATATTTTATTAATTTTGCGCTATTACCCCTAACGAAGCAATAGTATTATCCACTATTTATTACTTTTGAGATACATAAGTGGATTAAGGCAATCGTATGTAGCCTTTATTGTGAAACTGGTTTTGCTCATTTCTGAAGTCATAAGCCTGAAACACATTCACTGCAGTAACTTTGAGTTCAACTTTAAATTTTTTGACATCACATGGTATCTTATTTGAGTGAACTTGCAGCAGCCAAAATGAATGCAGTTGCAGCAGCAGTAAATGCAACTTCAACTTCGAATTTGAGAAATTTCAAAGTTGCTGCAAATTTTACAGTACTGACAAATTAAACATTAGAGTGCATTAGGAAAAATAAGATAACGAAACATTTTCTGTCTGTAATTTTTTAGTTGGCGATAGATCTGGTTGCGTATGTTACTTGCGAGAGTTTGCTTCATAATAATGGAAGAAAACTTAATAAACAAAATGCGTGATGATCTTAATTTGTATGATAAATCGGAAGGTCAAAATGAAGGTGCTGCAGTTAATGCGGCACACATGTGCAGTGAAGTCGACTTTACTGGAACGGCTACTGCAAAGTTGAAGTTACTGCAGTAAATGTGGCTCACGCTTTATACTCCAATTCGTGTTCGCCCGCGTAATTCATAGTAACAAAGGCATGCGAATAGGATTTGCATACTTATATAAAGTAGGTAGGAAATCTTTTAGAATTAACCATCCTGTTAAGAGCAATGAATTGACTAAGAAGAATTTACATTATATGTCTGCATTAATCTATATATGCTCTTCCCTGAAATAAGAATTCCCTGACTTCGTTTGAGTAGATAAATGGATGGTAGAATAAGAAGGTGGGTCAGCTTGCAATAGTATACTTGGGCCTATCCGTAATACCCTGTAAATGAATTTCTACGATTGGATGGTTGTGGTTCCATTAGTAAAGGTTTCTCTATAGTTTTAATCATTACAGAACTAATGAACTTACATATATGAGTATTATGAAACTAATATCTTTATGGTATGAAGCGAATTGACACGTTGTTAAGACGAACATTCCAACAAAATTCAATTTGTAAAACTTGCACGTGAGAGAAGTTAAACGAATTTGTTGGTTTTCACTTTTTTTTAACTTCTTGTTGGAAAAGATATCTCGAACTTATCATCTCTTAACATTGGCATTGAAGTATCCAATAATCTTAATTGGTCCGATAATATTTTTGGTATTGACAAAAACGCAATGAAATGCCTGGGCTTCTTGCAAAGATGTGAGAAATATTTTACTCCATCAAGTTTGGCGCTAGCCTAAGACTCCCATATCAGCCCTAGATTGGAATATAATTCCCATATTTTGACAGGGCTTCACTGCACTGCATTGTCCGCGTCAAAAAAAGTCCAACAGAAGACCTTTCGGCTTATTATCGATGAAATATCAATACAGCAACTACTGATTCCCTAGAGCACCGGAGTAATGTCGGATATCTGTCTCTCTTCTATCGCTGCGTTTACGGTCATTATGTAGCGTATTTCCCATACGCTACCTCTTTTTTCTTCCCTTCTCCGTTCTTTTTTACTTCCTTTCGGCTTCTTTACCTTCTGTAGAGAAACCCCCCAAACTTTCCCAGAGTACCTGAAAAGGAGTGGAAATGGGTACATACTTCCGAGAAGTAGAACTATGCTACTTCTCCATACAACTAAAAACCCTGAAAAAAAAGTTATATATTTCCGAGAAGTAGCCCTATGCTACTTCTCCATATGAGTAAAATCCCTGAATATAAAAGTTATATATTTCCGAGAAGTAGCCCTATGCTACTTCTCCATATAAATAAAAACCCTGAAAATTAAAAGTTATCCATTTTTTAGAAGTAGCTCTATGCTACTTCTCCATATTTTATCCAACCTGCAAAACAAAAATGAAAAAATGAGGTAAAACCCTAAAAAAAAAGCAGAAGAAATAACAACAGAAAAATATTTTCGTTCGAAAAATTCTAAAATGTGCAAAACATGCACAAAGTTACAATCTTTCCAACAACACTCACCGTTAGTCGATGGATCTTCCAGTGGTTCAACTGTAATGCGCCCAGCAGTAAAGTATATCACGTGATATCATGACGCCACTTAGCACGCATTCAGCACGACGGTTGATTGCCACGAAGCTCTACACACAAAAAAGCTCCTGGCTGACAGCTACAATACCATGGTGGCTTGAATGTGGGTAAGCAAGCGGGACCTTTCCAGTGGCAAGCAAGATGAGTTGAGTAGGAAGTGAAGATTTTGTCAAGAAGCTCGTCTTGCTTGTGTAAATTGCGTTACTTTAATGATAGCTCCTTCTTGGCTCGCGTTAGGCTCGACCTTTGTATCATGGCTGGGTCACTCGACCATGGTCCTGGCTGTATGTGCGATGGTAAATTGCCTTAATTGCCTTCGGTCAAGTCAAAATTGTTTCCGAGCTCAAGTCTCTTTTCCAGGTTGAAGTGCTTGTCTCTTCGGTGCCCGAAGAACTTTGTGAGCGACGCGTACCATCCTTGAAACCAAGCTTCGGTTCGCGGCCACTGAAAAGGTGACCACTCGATGCAAGCCTGCCTAAAGAACCGCACGTCTGTCTCAACTCAACAAGTTGATGAACGACGCTCATCTATTGTGACCTTGTCCCTGTTGGGTTGATGCAGCCTGGCAGTTCGAATGATCTTTTTTATAACTCTTCGCGATTGCGTGGCGCTCCTCTCCCATGGCTCCGTTTAGGGCTACTTCGATCACACTGACTGGACGATGGCTGTTGGGCATCCTCTAGATTGGTATCCGACTTGGAATGGTCGATGCAATGCCGGGACGGTGATCTTGGAGCGGAGTCCCACACGAGGTGAAGGTGATTCCTTTTTTTCTTGTGTCACTCCTCATGAACCTTCCCTAATTCTAGTGATGGGAGGCTATGTGTATTAGTGGTCGATAAACGTTGTATGCGATGCATACTGTTGAAATACGATTTCCGTTCACTTCTGCTGGTTCCAGGAAGAAGACCGTACTATTGGTTATTATTCCTTTATCTTGTTGCAAGAATACCTTGCGTATCGCTATAGTTGTATTATCTTTTGTCGTATCGAATTATAGCATTATTTTGAATTTTCTTATTGTAGGAGATTTATTTTTGCGCACCATATTTTAGGATTCCGCATAGTTGGTTACCTTAACTATAGCTCAGGTATATTTGTAGCACATATCTTAATTATCATCAGCATAGTTATCGGTAGATTGTGCTACTTATCTTCATAGCTACTTTTAGATTATATTGAGTATCGTATCTCATAGTAGTTACCTTAAATTTTCGTAATAGCGTGCGAGTTTTTTTTTTTGTAGTTAGCATAGTTCAGTTGCTTTCGTCTAGCATATTAAGATTCGTGCAATTTCGGTTGTCCTCAGACTTATGTACTTGCCTGTGTGGTAGGACAGGTCTTGGCTTTCTACGGTTAACCTTATCTCATTTTAATCACCTTTAGTTATCACATCTGATTTAGGTTAGTATTCTGCTTAGCGTTAGCCTATCATAGCCATCTGCATTTTATCTAAATTACCGTCTTAGTAATCCCGATATTAAGTCAGACACAGTATTGTATTCTAGATATTATTTAGATAACCGTTAGCTTATACTGGTTATTTCTCGCGTAGTTTAGTTTAGTTTTATTTGGTTTTGAGTAGTTAGATAAGATTATCGTATCGTATACTTTAGTTAGCTTTATCGTTCCATAATTACCTTCATTGTGCTTGGCTACCGATTTTGAAGATTGGTTATATAGGTATTATCGCGGATTGTCGTAACCGTATATTAGTAATTCTATATTTGCCATGGGTGGTATATATCGCGTAGTTCTCTCGGTACTAGCCCAGGTATACTTATAGCATCTTGGCAATTGTCGTTGGCTGCTTATCTTTGTAGTCTTTTAGTTACCATATATCTTAATTATAGTTAGTTTATTTCGGGTTCCCAGTACAGCATAGTTGGTGTTATCGCCCAATGATTACATTTAGTATAGTTACCGATTTCCTTTGATTTGGTCATATCGAGTGTTAGTTTTGATTACTATTACATAATTTAGTTGGGTTGTCCCGTTCGGTTTTATATCTTTATATATAGGACCACTACGACTTCTATCCTGAGTACCACCTTTACTTGATCTGTTGACCTCAGTCCCTTGTCAAGTTGATGAACGATGTTCATCTCTCTTGATTTTTGTCCTTGACTAAGGGAGTGCTTGTCACGATCATGCATTGTGAGACGGCAACTTCAAGTTCCGATCTCTGACATTGCACCAACCTTCCCCTCCCCCATGTACACGTTTCCTGTTAGAGCTCATCGTAGTATGGAGTGACCGAAGGCTTAGCGACTAGCCGGATTCTGAGCGAGCGCCTTGGGGAGTGTTCGAGTGGAGAGAGAGAGAGAAAGAGATAGAAGGAAAAATTTTTTTTTTTGTTTTTTGTAATTTTTCAGCAGTGGCTGAAGCTTATTAATGTTTTTTTATTTTCTTCCGTGTGTTGGAACGAGTGTGTCTCACCTCTCGTCGTGCGTCATGCCGCCGCCCTTCATGAAGGGAAAATATCGACGCATCATTTCATTCTTGACGCTATATATATTTGTTTCGTAAGTTTTTTTCATTGACTCAATCTTAGCCATTAGTAGAGTAATACAGTGTAGTGTTATTGATTATTCTAACGTGCACTTATCTTGTTACCCATATCACCGTCGTTTTTTTTTGCGTTTATTTTCAAAATTTATTTGTATTGTTATCGTGTTAAGTGTCCAGTTCCAGGTGAGCCACTTCCATGCAACCCAAGTAGTGCGTGTAGTGAGCGAGACCTTTTTTTTTTGTCTAGGCATTGTACATATAAATTTTTTTTTCCTTCTTCGACACTGCTAGTAATCCAATGATCAAGATAAGTAGAACCAACCTTGTCTTCTTTACGAGCTATGGAATCACTGTCGCGTTTATTAGGTTTGAATGTTATCGGTACTACCATCGAAGGCAGTTGCCTAGACGGATTTTCAGTCGGACTAGATCGGCTTTATCTTGTGAATGGCTAATATAGGCTAAGATCTATTTTCTTTATCAGGCACGTAGTAATTCTATTCCTTTTCGCATTCTTTCAAGGTGCCTTTAGTAAATTCTTCTCTTTAGATTTTCTTCCCTCTTCTCAGGATATAAAGCCTTGACCAAAGTTGAGTAAATCTCGGTAGCCCTAAGAAGGCATCCGGCAAGCTTCACTTGTGAACTTCAGGTTATCGCAAACCCTCCTACTACTTCCCCAGTGGTGGGTGATAACCTCTTGCATTGTGCTACTAACCCCTTCTGGGTTAGCCTTCATCTGAAGGATTTTACTTTCCTCTCCCTTCTTAAATTTTCTTTCAATTAGTCTGGTGTGTCAAGTAAAGTCATATGAGCGGAGTCGGCGGACATTTTGTTTCTAGTGCAATACCTCTAAATGAACGAGTTTAGAGCGTCACCACTCCTTGCTACTGAGCCCTTCTGGGTTAGCCTTCGTCTGAAGTGTTTTACTTTCCTGTACCTTCTTCAATTTTCCTCGTGGTAGAACGGTGTTCGAGCGTCAGTGCGTGTGGATGAGGTCTCAGTAAAACATTTTTATGTAGTACAATACCCCTACACCATCAAGTTTAGATAGTCTGAAATTTTGTCACTAATCCCTTCTGGATTAGCCTTCATCTGCAGGAATTCACTTTCCTGTCCTTTCTTCAGTTTCCTTAGAGCTTGAACCCGCTTGCTGCATCCCGCGGGATTTCTGTCGTCCTGAGTGAGTTGATAGATGAATTCTATCTGTTATGAAGCGATTTCCTCTCTTGGGATTGGGGGATTTCCGGGGTGTTGCGACCGGATTCAATATAACACAGGACGATTAGTAGCGGCGGTTCACCGACGAAGTCGTAGTCTCGGGGTGAACATTCCCATACGTAATAAACCGATCGCTACACTTCCTCCTGGTCAGCTCATTGTGCGAGGCGAGTTGATAGCAGAAGCCTATCTGTGGATAGGTCCTTCCTCGTCCAAGGCGAACTAGGATCATGACCGCAGATGAGATTTTGTTTCTCAACACCATGGGTTTAGCGAATGCCCGGCTTGAGACTCTTGTGGATCGTGCCCTCGTGTCAAAGCCCGGCTTGAGACTCTTATCTCCGTGGGTCGTCCACACGCTGTAGCATATTCTCCATACGCTACCTCCTCTTTCTGCCCTTCATCGTTTTTTTTACTTCCTTTCGGTTTCTCTACCTACTGTAGAGAAACCCCCATAACTTTCCCAGAGCACCTGAAAAGGAGTGGAAAAGTGTACATACTTCCGAGAAGTAGAACTATGCTACTTCTCCATACAACTAAAAAGCCTCAAAATAAAAGATATATATTTCCGAGAAGTAGACCTATGCTACTTCTCCATATGAGTGAAAACCCTGAAAATAAAAGTTATATATTTCCGAGAAGTAGCCCTATGCTACTTATCCATATAAATAAAAACCCTGAAAATTAAAAGTTATCCATTTTTAAGAAGTAGGCCTATGCTACTTCTCCATATTTTATCCATCCTGCAAAACAAAAATGAAAAAAATGAGGTAAAACCCTAAAAAAGAACAGAAGAAACAACAACAGAAAAATATTTTCGTTCGAAAAATTCTAAAATGTGCAAAACATGCACAAAGTTACAATCTTTCCAATAACACTCACCGTTAGTCGATGGATCTTCCAGTGGTTCAACTGTAATGCGCCCATCAGTAAAATATATCACGTGATATCATCACGCCACCTAGCACATATTCAGGACGACGGTTGATTGCCACGAAGCTCTACACACATAAAATATACTGCCTGACGGCTACAATACCATGGAGGTTTGAATGTGGGTAAGCAAGCGGGACCTTTCCCGTGGCAAACAAGATGAGTTGAGTAGGCAGTGAAGATTTTGTCAAGAAGTTGTTTTTTGGCTTTAAACGAGAACGGTCGCAGAAAAATTGAGTCGTGATTCCTTTTTATTTAAAATCAGTCTTTAATTTTTTTTGTTTTTGCTTTCCCTTCTTGGGGATTTTCGTTTTTCGTGGTTTCTTTTTCCGCGGGAACTTCTGGCGTCTGCGCATTGTCCATCGGCTCGCGACTAATGGAAAATTCCAGACTTTTTTCTTGGAAAGAAAACATAGTGAACTGAAAGAAAATTTTAGTATTAATGTTGCGCATTCATGAAATTTTATTAATTGGATTACTTACCTGTGCGACAGTGATTTTTTTGATTCATGAATGTTATTGATTGGATTACCTACCTGTGCGACGGTGATTTTCTACATAGATCTTCCAAATAGTGAACTTGATTTTCCTAAAGATCTTTCTAATAGTGAACTGAAAGAAAAATTTTAGTATTACTGTTGCATATCCATAAATGGTATTAATTAGAATATTTACCTGTGCTACAGTGATTTTTCTACATAGATCTTTCTACTAGTGAACTGAAAAAAAAATTTAGTATTAATGCTGCGCACTCATAAGTTTTAGTATTGGAAATATTTACCTGTGCGCCAGTGATTTTTCATATAGATCTTTCTAATAATGAACTGAAAGAAAATGTTGGCATTAATGATGCGCATTCATAAATTGTATTAATTAGAATATTTACCTGTGCGACAGTGATTTTTCCTAAAGATTTTTACAATAGTTAGCCGAAAGAAAATTTTAGTATTAATGTTGCGCATTCATGAAATTTTAATTAATTGGATTACTTACCTGTGCGACAGTGATTTTTTTTATTCATGAATGTTATTGATTGGATTACCTACCTGTGCGACACTAATTTTCTACATAGATCTTTCTAATAGTGAACTGCAAAACAATTTTAGTATTAATGCTGCGCATTCATAAGTTGAAGTGTTTGAAATATTTACCTGTGCGACAGTGATCTTCCCTATAGATCTTCCTAATAGTGAACTGAAAGAAAATGTTGGCATTAATGTTGCGCATTCATAAATTTCATTAATTGGAATACTTACCTGTGCGACGGCGATTTTAATGTAGATTTTCCTAGTGGTGAACTGAAAGGAAAATTTTGGTTTATTCATGCTGTGCATTCATAATTTGTATTAACTGGAATATTTACCTGTGCGACAGTGATTTTTATGTAGATCTCCCTATTAGTGAACTGAAAAGAAAATTCTGATTGATTCATTCTCTGCAGTCGTAATTTGTATTAATTAGAATATTTACCTGCGACAGCGATTTTCATGTAGATCTTTCGATTGGTGAACTGAAATGTAAATTTTGGTTTATTCATGCTGTGCACTCATAATTTGTATTAACTGGAATATTTACCTGTGCGACAGTGATTTTTATGTAGATCTTGTTATTAGTGAACTGAAAAGAAAATTTTGGTTGATTTATTCTATGCAGTCGTAAGTTGTATTAATTGGAATATTTACATGCGCGACAGTGATTTTCATATATCATCATATTGGTAAACGGTAGAGCAAATTTCGGTTTAACCATTCTGTGCACACATAATTTGCATTATTGGAAATACCTACCTGTGCGTCGGTGAGTCTTATATACCATAGTAGTGGCGAACCTGAGAGAAAATTTGGGGAAAGGTTTCCTTGCGCGTAACAAAGATCATTTTGAAAATTTTTCCTGCGTGACGGCAAGTTGGATTTATACCGGCGAGAAAGTATCCCTCTGGCAGAATTTACAGCAAAATATTTCGCTCTTACATATCCGAAGGAGCAGGGAGGCGAGGAGGTGAACTCAGACTTCAACGTAGTCCTGAAACAGCTAGCAGATAGTTGGAAAACCAGTTTCCAACCCTTTTGGTAAAGGAGGAAACCCCGAATATGATTAAATCAGGTGTTATGTAAGTCCATAGCGGACCACAAGGTTAGTTCAAATTTTCTCTAAGTATTACTGTTTGCTTTGTGTTCTTTTGTTTCTAATTTTACAGTGTTAAAACCATTTAGTGTACCTCTAAGGTTAGGCGTCGATCACAGAGTTCGATAAGTCACATAATAGGAAAGCGCTTATTAGGGCTAGTTGTAAGGTTTTGATCCAGATTGATATTAACCGGCGACTTTGTTTCCTTTAGTTTTTGTATATATATACCATGTTAATCTTTGTGTGATCGGATTTCCTCCCTCGTAAGCGATACATATGCCTAGACAACCGCAATAATTAAATTATTTTGATTTGCACTTGATGCAATTGTGAGTTCCTTCTAACGCCTTCCTTCTTCTTTTGGGTGATTTGGTTTGATCACCTTTGGCCGCCCTTCTCCAAGTTGCTTTCTTCTTTTGTTTATGAGTACTTGTTCGGCGTTGCTGAGGTCTTCTGTTCCTTTTTTTGTCTTTCAGCTTAAGTAAATAAATGTTTTTACTTCCAGGCTTTAGGTTCCACCAAGAGGAGGAAGTCTTCTTAGATCGTGTTTTTTTGTCTGTCCGTCATGGACAGTGATTTTTTTGATTCATGAATGTTATTGATTGGATTACCTACCTGTGCGACGGTGATTTTCTACATAGATCTTCCAAATAGTGAACTTGATTTTCCTAAAGATCTTTCTAATAGTGAACTGAAAGAAAAATTTCAGTATTACTGTTGCATATCCATAAATGGTATTAATTAGAATATTTACCTGTGCTACAGTGATTTTTCTACATAGATCTTTCTACTAGTGAACTGAAAAAAAAATTTAGTATTAATGCTGCGCACTCATAAGTTTTAGTATTGGAAATATTTACCTGTGCGCCAGTGATTTTTCATATAGATCTTTCTAATAATGAACTGAAAGAAAATGTTGGCATTAATGATGCGCATTCATAAATTGTATTAATTAGAATATTTACCTGTGCGACAGTGATTTTTCCTAAAGATTTTTACAATAGTTAGCCGAAAGAAAATTTTAGTATTAATGTTGCGCATTCATGAAATTTTAATTAATTGGATTACTTACCTGTGCGACAGTGATTTTTTTTATTCATGAATGTTATTGATTGGATTACCTACCTGTGCGACACTAATTTTCTACATAGATCTTTCTAATAGTGAACTGCAAAACAATTTTAGTATTAATGCTGCGCATTCATAAGTTGAAGTGTTTGAAATATTTACCTGTGCGACAGTGATCTTCCCTATAGATCTTCCTAATAGTGAACTGAAAGAAAATGTTGGCATTAATGTTGCGCATTCATAAATTTCATTAATTGGAATACTTACCTGTGCGACGGCGATTTTAATGTAGATTTTCCTAGTGGTGAACTGAAAGGAAAATTTTGGTTTATTCATGCTGTGCATTCATAATTTGTATTAACTGGAATATTTACCTGTGCGACAGTGATTTTTATGTAGATCTCCCTATTAGTGAACTGAAAAGAAAATTCTGATTGATTCATTCTCTGCAGTCGTAATTTGTATTAATTAGAATATTTACCTGCGACAGCGATTTTCATGTAGATCTTTCGATTGGTGAACTGAAATGTAAATTTTGGTTTATTCATGCTGTGCACTCATAATTTGTATTAACTGGAATATTTACCTGTGCGACAGTGATTTTTATGTAGATCTTGTTATTAGTGAACTGAAAAGAAAATTTTGGTTGATTTATTCTATGCAGTCGTAAGTTGTATTAATTGGAATATTTACATGCGCGACAGTGATTTTCATATATCATCATATTGGTAAACGGTAGAGCAAATTTCGGTTTAACCATTCTGTGCACACATAATTTGCATTATTGGAAATACCTACCTGTGCGTCGGTGAGTCTTATATACCATAGTAGTGGCGAACCTGAGAGAAAATTTGGGGAAAGGTTTCCTTGCGCGTAACAAAGATCATTTTGAAAATTTTTCCTGCGTGACGGCAAGTTGGATTTATACCGGCGAGAAAGTATCCCTCTGGCAGAATTTACAGCAAAATATTTCGCTCTTACATATCCGAAGGAGCAGGGAGGCGAGGAGGTGAACTCAGACTTCAACGTAGTCCTGAAACAGCTAGCAGATAGTTGGAAAACCAGTTTCCAACCCTTTTGGTAAAGGAGGAAACCCCGAATATGATTAAATCAGGTGTTATGTAAGTCCATAGCGGACCACAAGGTTAGTTCAAATTTTCTCTAAGTATTACTGTTTGCTTTGTGTTCTTTTGTTTCTAATTTTACAGTGTTAAAACCATTTAGTGTACCTCTAAGGTTAGGCGTCGATCACATAGTTCGATAAGTCACATAATAGGAAAGCGCTTATTAGGGCTAGTTGTAAGGTTTTGATCCAGATTGATATTAACCGGCGACTTTGTTTCCTATAGTTTTTGTATATATATACCATGTTAATCTTTGTGTGATCGGATTTCCTCCCTCGTAAGCGATACATATGCCTAGACAACCGCAATAATTAAATTATTTTGATTTGCACTTGATGCAATTGTGAGTTCCTTCTAACGCCTTCCTTCTTCTTTTGGGTGATTTGGTTTGATCACCTTTGGCCGCCCTTCTCCAAGTTGCTTTCTTCTTTTGTTTATGAGTACTTGTTCGGCGTTGCTGAGGTCTTCTGTTCCTTTTTTTGTCTTTCAGCTTAAGTAAATAAATGTTTTTACTTCCAGGCTTTAAGTTCCACCAAGAGGAGGAAGTCTTCTTAGATCGTGTTTTTTTTGTCTGTCCGTCCGTCTGCAGTCACACATACGAGCTCTTTTCTTTCCCGTTCGTCCGTCTGTCTGGTCAATGTTAGTATTAGTGCACAGATTAACAAGCATCAAGGGATGTGGGTGTGCAAGAACCACCCCAAGCCGGCTGATCGCTAGCGGCATATTTGCTGTGCAGCCACCCACGCTAATCCCGCGATGATTTTGTAGCAAAGAGGCGTCGGATGCGGTATGTATCTACATCCAGGTACAAGTGGATGTAGGTAGGTCTGTCGGCTGACAAGCTCTTCGCTACAATTACTCTGACGAAATTTTTAGCCTCATCCCTTTTATTATTCTTCCCATACGCGTCATACGATCTGTATGTAACACGAGCTCACCCTCCCACCCTTGAAATCAAATTCGGCCGCAGCGTGAAATTCCGCCAAATCTTTCATAGGTAGAACAGTACGAAAATGCAACAGTTTGACATCCTCTGTCCCGGCCAGAAATGAGCCACAAACATTCAAGAGTAATGCGCAACGTCACCTACTTGTCTCAACCGTATAATCCTCAATTCCCTACTCCTTCTTCCTTTCCTTCCAAGGCTGTGCTGCAGCATCATAGGGTAACCCCTGATCTGTGGCAACATCATAAAAAAATATTTTACAAACTCCAACGATGTGAAAACTTACCATGAAATTCCCATTGAGCTGCTAATTGAGGAGGATATACGGCTACCCAATGAGAATTGATTGATGTAGTTTACCATTTTTGCTTCCTAGTCAGAGTATTATATTTCATAATTGGTTTTTAAGAATTCGTTTTTAGATATAGTTTACAAAGAATATCAGTTAGTTGCCTTTTAGCCAATCGCCAAAGGACAGCAGTATATTTCCATAGCTAAATTCTGATTTTGATCCCCCAGACATAATCGCCAACCGCCTAAGCTGTCTTTTCAGTAAGGGGATAGCTTCTAGACAATTCGACGTTCTATTTTGCATACCACCTGGTGCTGCGCTATCTTTAAAAAAACATAAATAAATTTGAGGACTTGGCATTACCGTACATTGTAATCCTTATAGTTTATACTCCTACTTAATGTGATGATAATTTGGATGGAGCCCCTTAATCAATGTAAACCCTTTTCATTTACAACTTTGCGTAAGAAAAACAATAACACTCTTGCTCCAATTCCACAACAATTTTATTTAATAAGAAAAAAGTGAGTAAGAGCCTACTCGTTTCATCTGCTTAAGACTCATCAGAAGTCGACTCTAATAGGATAAATGGAACATGTTTTCACCCTTAATAGGTAGATATTATTTTTGTACCTAACTTAGGCTATTGTTTCCAACCTTAAATTGTACACAAAATTAATGGATACATGTTGTACATAAAAACACACGCCGCAATGTAAACGGCTTTTTCCCATCTTTAATCATCCAATTTTGAATAAAACCATTTTGTATTTGGAATAAGGAAAGATAATAAAAATAACATAATAACAATTGATAAGGAACACGGCTCCGTTACGTTATCAAAGAAGGTATTGATCGTGTTCAGAATTCATCAGAATTCTAATATCTTTAAATCCAGTAAATTTACATGTCATCACATGTATACCGACATAAAGAAACAAATATTTTAAAATTCTAAATTGAAACAATTTCGCAGAGAGATGAGCCAGATAACTGGCCACAGGTAGGTAGTACATTGCATTGACGCATGGTAATTTTTAGTTCATTTTTCGTCCTAAAGCAAAATTTCATCAGAAGTTTAAATCAACAACTTTGCACTGAAGTGAGGTAGCCAGAAACAACTGTACATGGGTAGTACACTGCATTTGTACATGGTAAGTTGAAAATTAATATATATTAAAAAACAAAATGTTAGTCGATAACAAATTTCTGATTGAATAAAGTTATTATACAAACGTTTTTTTCTCGTTTTTTTATATGGTTGTAATTTTAAACAATAGAAAATGATGTGCAGCTGCTATGTCAATTTGCCATGCGCCTTTGAATGCCGTTCGTTGGTGCCATGAGTAACCCATGGCTATATAAATCAGAATCTGACTTGCCTCGATCTCTTTTTTAATTTGACAGGGAAGTGATCAAGGTTGTAATCCATTTCCTAGTGTTCTTTCCAAATCCAAGTCCAAATTTTATTAACAAATTTGACACTTTAATTAATTGACAGTTAAAATAAATATTTTTATTCTGGGTACCGACTAGATTAACGATTTTATTTTGAATAGCGATTAAATTAAAGATTTTTATTGCGGGTACCGACCGAATAAGAAATTACTAAAATAAACCACTTTATTACGGGTCTCGACTGTAATAAAGATTCTTATTGCGGGTATCGACCGAATAAGAAATTACTAACATTAACCACTTTATTACGGGTCTCGACTGTAATAAATATTCTTATTGCGGGTATCGACCGAATTAGAAATTAGTAACATAAACCACTTTATTACGGGTCTCGACTGTAATAAATATTTTAATTGCGGGTATCGACCGAATAAGAAATTACTAACATAAACTACTTTGTTACGGGTCTCGACTGTAATAAAGTGTAATAATATAATCGTTTAGATATCGTAAGATAATCTATCCATGATTATTTATTCGTCATGACTTTTAACGGAGTTATGTTGAAGAGGCAGAGCGCTGCCAAACTTACGGTTTGATATGGCTGAAGAGTCGGTGTTATGATATTTATATAAAGGCAGAGTATGCCAAAGTAAATTGTGTGGCTGAGTATGCCGATATTTAATATTGGAGGCACAGTATGCCGCTTTATAGAGGGATAGCAGAGTATGCCGATGTTGAATTTTGCTAAGGCAAAGTATGCCGCTGTAATAGAATGATGGCAGAGTATGCCGATGTTTAACTTTGAGGAATAAAAAGACACCTTTCGATATTCAGATTAAGTGTAATTTTTATTGAACAGTAGCAGCTTATTTATATAAAATTATTACAAAGGAATCAATATTACTTTACAATTCTAAAGGGGGGATTATTGCAGAATTGCAATATACAAAATTAATAATCAGAAATTGTAGTGTTAGCATTTCTGATCACACAATTTCTGAATGAGTCAAAATGTATCGATATGTATGTAAAGCAATGACTTCAGGTATGAATATCTTATCAATGAAGAATTATGCTTGCATAGCAGAATTTGCTTGCGTTGCAAATTCTTCTTGAGGTCGAGCAAACTTTGTTTGTTTTTATTTTCTTTTACATAGCGTTTCGATAATTGCTTATTTTCCTTGTCTGTGGTCATGGCTTTACAGTGCATTGGTTCGGTATGTAATCTTATCTATTTGAGGTGACATAAATTTGAATTGGAAGGTTTATATATACATACATTACAAAAGATTCTTATTGCGGGTATCGACCGAATAAGAAATTACTAACATAAAGCACTTTATTACGGGGGAATCGACTGTAATTAAGATTCTTATTGCGGGTATCGTCCGAATAAGAAATTTACTAACATAAAACATATTATTACGGGTATCGACTGTAATAAAGATTCTTATTGCGGGTCTCGACCGTATAAAAAAAATATTAACAAAAACTTTATTGTGGATAGCGACTAGAATGAAGATTCTTTCCGTGGGTATGGACTGCAGGCAGAATTAGTAACCTCACTTTATTCTGGGTATCGACTGGGATAAAGAATAGTCCAGTTCCAAACCTGGATACAATAGAGAACCAATATGATCGAGTGCCTCACAATGAGCTGGTGAATACATTGTCAGATACAACAAAATTTTCGAACATAAAATTGATTTAATCTAATTATTCTTTTACAATTGTTCAATAATAAATTTAGCTTTATATATAAATTTAAATTATATTTGTGGTTTTGAAGTAATATTACCAGGTACATAAACATTGTATATTAATTACAAATTATAGCATTTATTGAATTTCAAAAATCTAATTGAGTGCGAACAGTGTAGTGGACTTGGTGAACCGGCGAACAAAGCCATGCAATTATAGACTTTGAATTAGGGTTTTAATTTCCATCAGACTCCTTCATTATTTGTGTATTCGCTCTGACTGCGGGCAGAACAGATCGTATGTAGACAAAAAAAGAAAAGCAGCATACAAAATTTACAAAACAATTCTTGAATAGGATTCCTACTTTACTGAGGATTGCCGGCAAAATGCGACGCAATTACCTCAATCTTGTTTGTTTGCTGGAAACGAAATAAAAAAAGATTCCCAGTGGAGCTCTGGCTACATCGTAGACACAATTTTGTGAATAGCGCTTAGTAACACATGAATTCATCAATTTCTTCTTATGCATTGTAATGTTTTAATTTTTTTCTTGAATTTTATTATGATCCCAAGCACCATTTTTAGGCAAATCAATTAAGTTGCTACAAAAGTGTTATATAAATACTAGATAGAAAAGCTTTATGTACGTCTAAGGTGGGACAGTTCTTCATGGCATCTGACGCAGATCATTTTTATCGTCCTGAGCGAGGGCGGTTAGGCAAAAAACAAACAAAGAGCAAATACACATATGGGACTCGATTACGATTATTTAAGTGTAATAATATATTTATTGTCAGTCTCGCTATCCTAATACGTATATAGATTACGTGGTGGTTTGGCTAATTTCAATAAAAGTCATTTGCCGAATTTAGAGATAATTTCGAGAGTTCCTTTATTATGACAGCATGCAGCCACAGATCCCCGAAAGAATATTTATAATTTGCGGGGATCTAAAAAGGAAATTCTACCTAAAACTGTGATGTAATTTCCTTGTACGAAAAACTTGAAGTTTCCAAAACACCCAAATTATTATAATTTGGACTGGTGTAGAGCGCATCACCACACACACACCATTGCCAATTAAATTAAATTAAATTAATCAGCCAAAACACCCATATCTCTTTTTTATATGCAGAATGCCTTACAAAATGTGAAAATAAAACAAGTCATGTCCACTTGTTTATAGACAAGCGAAGTGCATTATGCACATATGAGTGCCATGTAACAATGAATACACGACGGCGAAGCTTTACGCTATGCTTATGCTTTGCAATAGGAAAAGCAAAACCAACAGGATATGATACGATAGAGTAAACGATCAATGAAAAGCATTACATTGTAGCTTTCTTTGTTTACTTCTACCTGTCTGGGTAATGCCCGCTGTGCATTATTTGCATGCACATCAATTATGATCACTATTGAACATAGCAATGGCCCAAGGTGTGTGATTGGTTGAAATGATCGAAATAAGTAATGTCACCTGGCTGGGTAATGCCCGCTGATCATTATTTGCATGCACATCAATTATGATCAATATTGAACATAGCAATGGCCCAAGGTGTGTGATTGGTTGAAATGATCGAAATAAGCAATGTCAGGAATTTTTATAGTGTATAAATTCAGTGTAGTTATATGAAATAAATCAGAGTTTTTAATGAACTCCACAGGTGCGCATCTTATTGTTTAGATCCTAACTGCGAGCTTCCATAGCTCCGACATGGCCCAAGGTGTGTGATTGGTTGAAATAATCGAAATAAATAATGTCAGCAATTTTTATAGTGTATAAATTCAGTGTAGTTATATGAAATAAATCAGAGTTTTTATTGAACTCCACAGGTGCGCATCTTGTTGTTTAGATCCTAACTGCGAGCTCCCATAGCTCCGACATGGCTGCACCTTAAGGTAATTGAGCACTCCAACTCTACCTTATTTTTATCTGGCTATCCTAACAGTGAGCTCTATAGCTCCCACTTGGCATAGCTAACAGAGAGCTTCATCGCTCCTACCTGCCGACCACAGTGTATTACAGCGCTTTGAGAAGCACTAAGACAGTATAGCAGAAAATTTTAAAATTTCTTTTTCATTACCTGATTTGAAGAAAGTTTTCTACATGGCGACCCTGCGGCCCTAGAGCCAGCGAGTAAAACTCTAGAGCCGAGCTGAAAGAAGTCAACCGGTTATTAGTAATTTGAACAAAAAGGAATATTTCAAAAGAAAATCGAAGAACTTAAAATTAGGAGGAATAATTACAAGCAAAATAAGAATAAAAAAAAAGTAATAGTAATAATATAAAAAAAAATAACATAATAAGAATTTTTCAAAAAAACCTCTATACATTATATATACAAATAGTACCTACAAAGTTACTAAAATAATTTTTTTTTATATACGCCTTTTTGTGTTTTGCAAATTTTTTTTTCTCTAATAAGAATCACTTCATAAATTTTTCTTTTCGATTTTGGTTCTCCACTGATTTTAAAATGGGCAATAAGGCTTCAAAGCAAACGGCTGAAGAAGTTGTAATAAATAACAATGCGGGTTCAACGAGCAACAATATAGCTTAAAGTAACAGAAATCTGTCAGATCTAAAATTGATCCTGGTTGTCATATTTGGATGGATAATATTGAAATCAAAACAATTACTCCAAAGACACATACGAAAGCAAATAACTGCAAACAACGTATAAAACTCCAAGATTTAAATAATGAGCATTAGAGAATTAGTGTCTCAAATAAAAAAATATCAACGAGAATTTCAAGAAAAACCCACACAGGAAATATACTTCGGCACACATTCGGACAGCAACAGTCTAAGTAGAAGAGATAAAAAATTGCTTTTTTACCAAGTATAAAGAATTGTTAAACATAAGCAAAGATCTAGCCGTCAAAGAGAAAGAACATTTTGACGAGCTATACAAGACTGTGACTGAAATTTTGCGACAAAAAGCTAGCGAACTCTCGACGAAATCATGGACAAATTTGATATATCTACGGCGATAAAAGTCATACCGGAATGCACCGCAGAGTACAAAAATTTAGATAATTTTCTAAATCTAGTACAATTTCTGCATGATGATCTAGCGGAAGAAACACAAAAGAAGAAATTGATTAACTTTGTTTTAAAAACACGTCTATCTTCCACAGTACGGAACAAGTTATGTAGGTACTCTTGCAGTTCCTACTGCCTTCACGACATTACAAAATCTTTGACATTACAAAATCTCGAAATCTTAAAAAACAAAGAAAACGCCGCTGGGTATACACTCAGAATTATCACGAGTGATACAATCCAATAAAAACGTCACTGATTTTGCAACAAAAATCGAAAGTCTAGTTGCTCAACTAAACACCTTAAAAGTAACTGAGCAAGGTGAAACCAATAGACCACTGATCGTAAAACTGAATGATCAATTAGCTTTGAATGCATTTAATAATGGTTTGTATGAACCACTCAAAACAACAGTCTTCGCATCAAGGCCCAAGACTCTAGTTGAAGCAATACAAATCGCATCGGAAATAGAAGTACCGAACAAACAGGCAAATGTATTTTATTATAATAAATACAATGCCAAAAGAAATTTCAGAAAACAACTAGTAGTAACCATCAAAAAGGGTTACCAAAAAAATGCAAAAGATCCTAGGAAATCGTATCAGTATCACAGATCACAAAATGGTAATAGACAATCATTAAATGCCAATGAGCATAGAAGGCCAATTCACAGAAGACTAAATATAACCCAGTCGGGAAACGAGCAAAACCCCGAAGTGGATTGCTCGGCGAAATAAATTAAATAAGCAAATAAAAATTTATAAACTTAATAACCATTTAACAAATTAATTAACATTATGTACAAACGTGTCAATCGGCAAGAAAATATTCCTAATAGATACAGGAGCTGATATTTCCATATTAAAAATAGGTGCATTGAAAGAAACAGAAGGAATTCTAAAGCATAAAAAATGCAAAATAACAGGTATCACCCAATCAGACGCGTATTCTCTAGGCACATTGTCAGCCTTAATAAGAATAGAAGACCAAGCAATTCCACAAGAATTTCACATCGATGATGAAAGCTTTCCAATTCTAACCAATGGAATTTTAGGAAGAGATTTTCTACTAAACAATTTATGCAAAATTGATTACGACAAATTCACTATTTCAATCTTCTTTGAAGATGTCAATTACATATTGCCCATGTATACACAATTACCTGATACACAGCAAATAACCATCCCGCCCAGAACTGAAATAATACAGGCAATAAATGCTTACATTAAAAAACATAGCATAGTTCTAAAATGAACAAATACAGGAAGGAATTTTCATAGCAAATTCCATTATCCCTGCCAAAGGCATCGCGCACATAAAAATTCTGAACACATTAGATAGAGAAATAACATTAGATAATTTTGAACCAAAATTAAAACCACTCCAAAATTATCATATACTAAAAGCTAATCACAAGCATAGCAACAAAGAAAGATTCAGTAATCTTATCAAAGAATTAATTATAGAGAATTTGGATCAATATGCAACTCATTCCATACTTAACATCTGCAAAGACTTCTCAGATATATTTTATTTATCTGCGCGATAAATTAACAGTAAATAATTTTTACACCCAAAATATATCCACAATAGTCAAAAATCCAGTTTACATCAAAAATTATAGACTGCCTCAAACCCAAATAGAGGAGAAAAACGGTCAAGTTGAAAAACTTCTTAACGAAGACATAATAGAACCATCTATTAGTCCATATAATTCTCCACTGCTGATTGTTCCAAACAAAGCAGAGAATCATATAAAAAAATGGCGTCTTGTAGTTGACTTGAGACAGAAAATAGTAAACGACAAATTTCCTTTAACAAGACTAGAAGATTTACTTGATAAACTTGGAAGAGCTAAATACTTTTCCACACTAGATCTCACAAGTTCTTTCGACCAAATAGAACTTGTTATGTTTGTTACCTTTTTCAGGGTAACGGAATATACAAAATAAAAGATCTGTAATGCTTTAAAAGTTAGCTTTAATTTTTTTTTAAATTCTTTTCTTTTCCGCCTAGTGCTTGATTTCTTCGTTATTAACACTTCAACTTTTCTAATTCTTCTATGTTTACTTCGTTATTAACATTTCAACTTTTCTAATTCTTCTATGTTTAGCTTGTTGCTAGCTTAATTTGTTTGCTTGTAACTTAGGAGGCCTTACCTTTGGTAGGGGGACTCTCCTAGTTCGCTATTGAATACTCTCTGCTTTCCCTAGTTCAACCGCATCATATTTATATTATTGATTTACACGGGGATGATACTCCCCTCCACAAATTTCTAAAATTCAGCAATTTTCTAAGGGAAAATTGATGATCGCTCAATTTTCTGTTTTGAATAACAAAATCAGGAAATTGAGCGGAAATAACAAATTCCAAAAAAAAAATCGAATCGAAAAACAATTTTCTGTAAGTTCGGTGATCGATTCTATGCATAACAAAATTTCAGGGTCATCATAATTCATTAATTCATGAAACTTCATGTCACTTTACCAATGCAACGAAGTGCAGCCATTCAAAGGTGCACCTGTTGGGTAATTTTGCCGGTCTTAGATCGGTCGGTGACGTAGTCACGTATTTGGGCTTAATTGCCTGGTGACGATTTTCTTCGTCTGCTTTCATGAATGAATCATTACGTTGAGCGAATACTAGCGCCGGATCATATTACATTTCATTTGTAGAAGAATTTATGATCATTTTAGGCACGCGCCAAATGGGATAGAATATCTGACACCTGATGGTTGTTGTTTATTGTTTGTGGAAGTATACTTTGTTGCATTTACGTTAAGAATTCGTAATTTTAGGATTATGCAACAAGTTTATTGAATTTTAGAAGATTTGAAATGCCTTTTTTGGGATAAAAGGTAAAAACGTGATTTTGCTAGACGCATGACGTGCGTTTGAGATTTGTGTTTTGATTTACGTTATGAATCCGAGATTAGGTAGTTAGGCATGGTAGGTTTAGTGGATTCATAACACCTTCCCCCTAACGAGGAATTTCGTATTCTTGAAGAGAATCGAAATTACACGTAGGTTAGGTTGGTTGAACTAGGTATCTGCAGTTTACATGGTAATTTATTTTACATAGGCTAGTAATTGGTTATATTCTAGATTCTATCTATAATTTATTATCTAGGTTCTTTGACTTATAATTTTAGATAGTTGTGCTTATAGAAGTTTTTGGTTAACACGTATTTTCTTAATGTAGGATAGATTCTAGTACAAATTTTAGTTTATAATTATGTTCATGTAGCAACATAAATGTTAAATATTTTAAATTACTAGTATTTCAGTAAATGTATTTCTTAGATTAACAAAATGTATGTTTCTTATAATATATAAAATTTTTCGAGTTAATAGTATTTGAGTAAATATAATTATTAGCTTTACAAAAGGTTTTAAAATTAATAGTATTTGAGTAAATATAATTCTTAGCTTTACAAAAGGTTTTCAAATTAATAGTATTTGAGTAAATATAATTCTTAGCTTTACAAAAGGTTTTCAAATTAATAGTATTTGAGTAAATATAATTCTTAGCTTTAGCCCTCTCTCTTTTTTTGATTGTTATATATATGCTCATTTTTAATAATAAAAGGAAATTTGTATTTTTTCTTTCTCTTCTACCTTGTCTTCTTTTAAGGTAATGCTTTGGTTAGAGGAAATCTATTAGTTTTAGTGGTTTCTTTATTATTTTCATTTTCATTTTCGTTATCACTCTCTTGAATTGATGGACGTGGAATGTCCGTCGATTTAAGTCTTTTAGCTTTTAGATAGGGTAGGGCTATTTTTATAGCGTATATGATTATAATGATCATTATCGTTATATAGATAATGGAATAATGGTGAATATCGTGTGCTGTCACGTTAATTAGATTTTTGTTTTCAGCCTTTTCTAAGCTCTTTATATCTTGGCTTAGTTCAAAAAGTGCCTGATGTTCACTATTTTTTATAGTGATTGTATTTGGAGGATTATACTTAATTTTATGATAATCGAGGGTGATGTTTGTTAGATTGATCGATGGCAAATAGAATTTTTCAGCGATTGAAATTTTTTCGGAGTGTCCATAGAGCGTTTGATCATCGCTTCTTATATAGCAATTGGGCGATATTTCTAGAATGCCGGTTGCCTTTATCGTAATTGGTTCGATATTGTTACCGCAAATATTATCTACAGTTCGAGGAGATTTCAAACTGAATAACCACTTGTTAGGGTTGGATAATTGTATCCATAAGGTGGAAATGTTTAAGATGTTCATTCCACATGATAGGGGAGGCGTTTGAGAGTGCCTTAATAACTCCATTTCACATTGGTTGTCCTTCGCATTTAAGTTATGGATTGGATGCGTTATTTGACAAATGTAATTATGAGGAGTTTTTTGCAAACATTTTGTAATATCTTCACTACTAGACGGATAGTGTTTTTCCCTATTTGGTGTAACTAACAAGTATTCGGTAGTGGGTTTTATATAAATGAATGAATCGTTATTTAGGGTAGGTAAGGGGATTACTTTATACATTTGCAATTCTGTATTTAAGGGTAGGGGTATTTTAATTTCTATTATGATTACATTATTAATTTTATTGGTACTTGTACGGCTAACTCTATATAGATCTAAGAGTTGGTTCTGCGTAGTGGCTACAGGTAAGGTTGTACCCGACGGAAGGTTCTTCCGAATAGTGGATAAGAGATGCTCAAGTTGATATGGGGTTATTATGAGCGGATTGGGAGTTCCGTGCTTTATGTCTAATAACATTTCTAAAATGGCCTTTTGGGCATTTTGGTATCTCATCAAAGACAATATTGTGATGGATAGAATGTTCTCTAGGTCTAATATTGCGAAATTTTCGTTGACATCTGTCGCGAGTTGATTAAATGACTTCGTGACTTTCTCAATTTCGTCTTTAATCGTCTTGATGTCATTTTGGATTCCCGTTGAGGTTTTGATGAAAATATTGACAGTTTTGTCGACAATCAGGGTTTGAGATTTCAGTAGTTCTAAGAGATGGTCTTCGTTAGCTCTTAGTATGTGTATTTGTTCATCATAGTGTTTAGCATCTTCTTCATCCAGCGTCCCAAATAAAGATTTGCTAATACTACCAATGACGTTCAAAAAAGCTCGCTTGCTTCTCAAATTTTTGGGTTCCAAAATTTCGTTGATCTGATCTATTTCATTTAAGATCAATCTTTGGGTGTTTATTTGGTTTTCACAGTGATTTTTGCCTGAGTATTTTGTAATATTATGACATAAGTCTTCCGCTTGCTCTGCTTGCATTTGCAATAATTCTAGTTCAAAACAAAAATTGTCTAAATTGTAATACATAACTAATTTCCATGTATTGCTGTAGAGCTGTGCATTTCCGAATTCCTCAAAGTAGATTCCGGGTGTTTCTGAGAAGTGCGTAACTTGAGTTCCACTAGTTTGGCTGACGCATAAAGCCAATAATACAATAAGTCCACGAACGAATGAGTTGATGAGTGAGTTCATTTTGATCTGAGGGGAGGAATTGAATGTTTGGGAGTTAATGAATAGTTTCAGATTGTTATTTGAATTTTCTTATTTTTATTTTTGATTCTCACAATAGAGTTTTCTGCAGAAGTGGTATCTATCACTTCGTATGGGCCTTCCATAGAGGCGCTAACTTATTTTTTCTAGTGTGGTTTTTGATCAATACTTTATCACCAATTACGATTGTTTTTTGCTTTGTAGCCTTATCATAATAAGACTTGGAATTTTCCTTGTTCTTTATAAGCCTTTCTCTTGCCATTTTGTGGGAATATTGGAGTCGACATTTTAGCTCATTTACGTAATTATCATAGTTATATGTGACTTCGGGGTCTTTTTGTATGGAAGAAGGAATTTCTACATGAAATCCGTACACAAGTTCATGTGGCGTATAGCCAGTGCTTGAGTGAGTGGAATTATTATAAGTGAACATGGCATAGGGGATCCAAGTGTCCCAGGTTAGAGGATATTTTGACACATAGTGTCGAAGATATTCGGCTAGAGTTCGATGGCTTCTTTCTAGCGCTCCATTTGTTTGTGGATGGTAAGGAGTTGTCTGTAACTTATGAATTTTTAATAATTTACAAGTTTCGGTAAACACTGAGCTCAAAAAATTGGAACCTTGGTCGGTCAGAATAGCTTCAGGTAGGCCATGTCTACAGACAATATGTGTAACGAATGCTTCTGCTACCGTATTTGCTTCAGCGTTACTTAATGGAATAGCTTCCGAATATTTTGTTAAATCGTCTTGGAACGTGAGCAAATACTTGTTGTTCAGGTAACTAGATAGTAAGGGACCTACAATGTCCAAGAAAATTTTTTCGAAGGGTTTACTGCTCGTTGTAGTAATCTTCATAGGAACTTTCTGGTTGGGTCTTAATTTGTTCACTTGGCACGAAGAGCATTTTTTTATGAATTCCTTAATGTCTTTATTCATACCTTGCCAGTAATAAATTTTCTTTAATTTATTGATGGTTTTTGTTTCTCCTTGGTGACCGCCTAAAGGAGTGATATGATAATTTGAAATGACTTGTTTGATAATTACAGGGTCTCCCAATTGAATTATTTTGTTGAAAAAAAGGATAGGCTTCTTATTGGAATTTTGAAATTCCTCGGCGCATAGTAATTTTAAGTCGAGATAACTCGGCGCATTAATAATGGGTATTGAAATGGCCATAGTTTTATCAGTAGGGATGTGTTCTTTAAATTTCTTGCAGTCCTAGTAGGAATAGGTACACGCCCGATTATAAAAGAATTATTCTTGGTTTTATGTTCTACTATATCTCCGACTGGTATTACTAGATCTTTGGGCAGATATGTTCTTAACAAATTTTCTTGAGTTCTGTTATTGATAGGTAAAATGAAATACTTATTTCTTATGCCTCTAGTCTGCAGTAGGTTGTGAGGGTTTTTCTCTATGATAATCGGAGTAAAATCGTGACTTTTTTTAATGTCTTGAGTCTTTTGTTGACTTCTAGTAATAGCTTGTATAGCTTTTGTTTCAGGTATAGCACGACTGAGTGCGTCGGTGTTTGAATTTGCTTTGCCCGGTTTATATATGATTTGGTAGTCATATTCTTCTAATTTGATTCTCCACCTCATCAATCGGGAAGTGGGATCTTTTAAATTCATGATCCACGTGAGGGGCTTATGGTCGGTGACTATAGTAAACTTGCGACCATATAAATAAGGACGAAATTGTTCAACCGCAAATACTATTCCTAATAACTCTTCTCAATTGTTGAGTATCGAGTCTCAGCAGGGTTTAGAGTTCTGCTGGCGAAACATGTAGGTTTATCGATACCAATTTTTCCTTGCGATAGTACTGCGCCGATTGCGAATTCACTTGCATCCGACGTTACAATAAATTCTTCGTCGAAACGTGGGAATTGTAAAATAGGAGAATTAGTTAATTTTTCCTTCAATAATTTGAACGCTTCGTCACAAAAAGCATCCCATTTGAAAGGAATGTCCTTTTTTAACAAAGTAGTGAGAGGTTTGGCCAATTTGGCCAAGTTAGGGATAAATCGACGATAATAACCGACAAAACCTAGAAAAGATTTTACGTCCTTTTCTTTTCGAGGTACTGGATAATGTTCGACTGCTTCGAGCTTAGAAGGATCTGGCAAAACTCCGTTTTCAGTGACTAAATAGCCAAGATAGGCTATCTGTCTGCTGAGAAAATGGCATTTCTCAGGCTGCAACTTCAGGTTATGTTCCCTGAGCCGCTCAAAAACATGCTGGAGTCGAGAATTATTTTCTGTTAAATTATATCCATAAACAATTATATCGTCCATGTAAACAAAACACTCGATGCCTTGCAATCCTACCAACACGTTGTTCATCAGCCTCTGAAAAGTGGCTGGAGCTCGTTTCAGACCAAAGGGCATTCGATTATAATGATAATACCCGTAAGGTGTACTAAACGCAGTCTTTTCTTTATCGTTTCCATTCATGGGAATCTGATGGAAACCATTTGCTAGGTCTAAGGTACTAAAGTACTTAGCTTTCCCTAGTTGGTCCAACATGTCAGTTATATTAGGGAGGGGGAATGCATCTCCTACAGTGATATCGTTGAGACGCCTAAAATCAATCACTACTCTCCATTTCTTATTACCAGCTGCGTCTGGTTTTTTGGGAACTAACAATAATGGTGAGTTCCATGGGCTTGAACTAGGGCTTATTATTTCATCTTCAAGCATTTTATTAATTTGTTTATTAATCTCGTTACGTTGTGCTTCTGGCAACCTATATGGTCTAACGTTAATGGTAGGTTTTCCTGTTAGCAATGGAATTTCGTGCTTAACTGCACTGGTACAGGTTAGAAAATCCCCGTCTAAATAAAATATGTCGTTATACCTACGACAAATATTTAGGATGGACAGATTTTCTTCAGCGTTCCAGTGTGAGAGGTCTAACTCAGATGTGAGTTTAGTGAGTCTCTCTTGAATAGGATCCTTTTGCGAGTTTAATTTAATAATATCAAAATTTCTTAACTCATGCAAATGTGGTCGAATTTCTGTTTCACTTATTGTAACTTCTTGCTGATTAGAGTTGAGTAGGAGGATTTTCACGTGACCTGTTTGATCAGGTTCTATGAGTGTACTTCCAAGTAACAATCCTGACTTCAACTCTTGGTGTTCACAAAGAAAACTACCTCTGTGTGATATTCTTATTTTGGCTACCAATTGAGTGCGAGCCGGTACTTTAGTACTGTTGGCATTGCATTCATTTGCTCTACTTTCTTTATTTGTAGAATTATTTTGAGACTCGCCTTTCTTTGAAGGGGTCTGTTTATTTAATTTATTTGTTTTTGCTTGGATATGATGAGACTCGCCTTTCTTTGAAGGGGTCTGTTTATTTAGGCTTGGGTCTTTCAAACCTCCATACCTGTTATCTGCTCTTATTTGAGGAGATACCTCTGAGCTTGGGTCTTTCAAACCTCCATACTCGATAAGTGTATCTATCCTCTTATTTGAATCCACATCTTGATTAATGGGTAATTTTAATATTAGTGATTTGTTGCTATAATCGATTATACATGAAAATTTGCCAAGAAAATCATGCCCTAGTATACCGTCGTATTTTAATTTAAAATTTCCCTCTACCATGTGAATACGGTGCGTGAATATATCACCATTTATTTTAAAATTACATTCAGCTGTTCCTAGCGTAGACAAGGGTTTTCCTGCTAGTGAGGATACAGTGATGTTTTCTCTTTTGTTTACTATGGTGTCACCTATTGCTCTAGTGGCTTTATGGACTGATATTTCAGCTCCTGTATCAATAAGAAAAGCGCTAGTATGAAATGCAGTAATTGAATTAGCGATCGTCACTACTAGCGAATGGTGATCACTTATTAAAGGGAGATTTAATTTTGTGGTAGATTTGTTGGTTGGGAATGAATATCTGCTGAGATAGTCATTTGATTTAGGCGAGACTGAGACTCCGCTAACTCGTCTCGCCGAAGATCGTTTTCCGATTTCTGCATATTTCTGGAGTTTGTTGGTCTTTGCTTTTTGGAATTTTTCCAATTGCTCGCGGTCCTAATATTAGGATTTCTATTAGGATTATTCGTGTTAGGTGCTAAGTATGTAGATTGCTGTGGAGGCCTATTGTTTTGCGGATAAGAGGGAATTTGGCGCGGGGGAGCTCTAGTCGGCTGCTGATATTGAAAAGCTCTATTCTGTGTGCAGGTTGCCTGTACTGTTGTTGCTAGAATAGCCGCTTTCTGCATTCTAGAACGTGATGGTTTGGGGTTTTGCAGTATGAGCAAACGAGTCTGGGGATTTCTGTTCTTGCTTTGGACAAAAAGCAAGTATCAGCAGTGTGCCCTTTCTTATGACACTTAGAACAGCTATTGAGGCGTTCACTGAAAGCGCTGTTTCTTTCAGCCTGCTCCATAGCGAATTTCATAGAGTCTTTTAGCTCTGTATGGCTTTTGGCTTTAGTGAGGAGACGGATATAATCGTCTTTTAAACAGTCTTCAAAAGCTCTAAGTACCATTTTCTTATTCTATTCTAATAAGAGATTTTTTAATGTTTGCTCGTTTGTGAGGCTAGAAGTGGCGTCGTTATAAATAGCCAATAATTTTTGTGCACTGAAAGCATATTCTTTAATCTCTTCTTTAGAATCATGCTTTAGAGTAGAATTTCGTTCTGAATAGAGATACGAGAACGTGATTCTAGGAATTGTTCTTGGAGGACCTTTTGAAGCTCCTTCCAATTGTTAATATCGGCATATTTAACAATGTCGTATGCCCTTCCGACTAATTTAGCTTTTATCACTTGTAGATAAAGAGCTTTTGAGGCTTCTGTTAAGCCCTCTCTTTGAAACATTTCGCATAGGTTCAGAAACCTATGCAAATTTTCAGAATTCCCGTCGAATTCGGGTATTAATGACTTGGCGTCATTAAGGGTGAGTGTTTCTGGCTCAGCCATTTTGCTATTCCCTGATCGCTTTTGTTGTGCTGTTTTCTTAGTGGGTTTCCTTCGGTGTGAAGTTAACCCTGATAGAAGTGTGTCACGAACGCTTCTTTGCGATCTGGTGACTATAACCTTTTTGCTACCTTCCACTTCGATAGGAATTTATTTGATATTCCTCAAAAGAAAAAAATATATAGGAGTTTGTCGATGTTAAAAGAATTGTAAAAAAAATTTCTAACACCGGAGAGAGTACCTTTACCTATAGAAATTTAGACTAGAGGAGAAGAGAAATTTGTGACTGGGTCTGAGACAAAAATGGTAGAGTGTATGTATATATATATATTACATTGTCTACTTACATCTAGGATTTTGATTTTTTTTTTGATTAATTTATTATCTAGCCTAGATTTAAATATAATTATTAAAATCAAAATTTATATATATATTTATTGAAATTAAAATTAATCTAACTTACATTACTTCTGTTGTTGAGTCTTGTCCACACTTTGTTGTAGGTATCAAAGTCCCACGTATCGTCTTCTTCCCGGTCGAGGAGATCCCGATGTATTTCACCGTAGATGTCTTCAGCTGACAGTTCCGTGTTGTCAATTAGGACGTCTATTAGTAGGTCTACCAAGCTGTCGTCCACTGGATGTTCCATGTGAGTGGCGATATTGTTAAGGTGGTCCTGAGGGTCCAGATAGCTTTCCAGTTGATGATCTTCTTCGCTTTCTGGGTAGGCTTCGAAGTCCTGGCTGTCGTCCGAGGAGTAGATGAAGTGGTCAAGCACTAGATCGTCGAAGAGAATTGGCTCCTCTCTTTGTAGTGGAGGTTCTTCTCTAGGCCAGCACATTCGTCAGGTTTTACTTTGATTTGCGTTGCTTTAAACCTTGCTACTTCCTCTGGGTTTTGTGGTTTTTTGCAGGTCTTACAAACCTTTACAAAATCTTCACCGCTGCCACCAAAATTTTGTTATATTTGTTACCTTTTTCAGGGTAACGGAATATACAAAATAAAAGATCTGTAATGCTTTAAAAGTTAGCTTTAATTTTTTTTTAAATTCTTTTCTTTTCCGCCTAGTGCTTGATTTCTTTGTTATTAACACTTCAACTTTTCTAATTCTTCTATGTTTACTTCGTTATTAACATTTCAACTTTTCTAATTCTTCTATGTTTAGCTTGTTGCTAGCTTAATTTGTTTGCTTGTAACTTAGGAGGCCTTACCTTTGGTAGGGGGACTCTCCTAGTTCGCTATTGAATACTCTCTGCTTTCCCTAGTTCAACCGCATCATATTTATATTATTGATTTATACGGGGATGATACTCCCCTCCACAAATTTCTAAAATTCAGCAATTTTCTAAGGGAAAATTGATGATCGCTCAATTTTCTGTTTTGAATAACAAAATCAGGAAATTGAGCGGAAATAACAAATTCCAAAAAAAAAAATCGAATCGAAAAACAATTTTCTGTAAGTTCGGTGATCGATTCTATGCATAACAAAATTTCAGGGTCATCATAATTCATTAATTCATGAAACTTCATGTCACTTTACCAATGCAACGAAGTGCAGCCATTCAAAGGTGCACCTGTTGGGTAATTTTGCCGGTCTTAGATCGGTCGGTGACGTAGTCACGTATTTGGGCTTAATTGCCTGGTGACGATTTTCTTCGTCTGCTTTCATGAATGAATCATTACGTTGAGCGAATACTAGCGCCGGATCATATTACATTTCATTTGTAGAAGTATTTATGATCATTTTAGGCACGCGCCAAATGGGATAGAATATCTGACACCTGATGGTTGTTGTTTATTGTTTGTGGAAGTATACTTTGTTGCATTTACGTTAGGAATTCGTAATTTTAGGATTATGCAACAAGTTTATTGAATTTTAGAAGATTTGAAATGCCTTTTTTGGGATAAAAGGTAAAAACGTGATTTTGCTAGACGCATGACGTGCGTTTGAGATTTGTGTTTTGATTTACGTTATATTAGGTAGTTAGGCATGGTAGGTTTAGTGGATTCATAACAGCTGCTAATAATATATAAAGAGATTACACAGATGCCACACGGATATTTACTGATAGATTCAACTCAAGATATCAACGAGGTATTAAGATTCCGTACTGACATTTTTAATAAAGACTTTACAACTTGCTTCTGCCCGCATAACTCTTTGATCGGCAAAAATGGTGTCACCAATGAATCGATTAAGGGACAACAAGCATATGCTATATGTTCTTAGAACAGCGCGACCAAAATTAAGACACGCCATTATTAAAAATGCTGACCCCGAAGTTATAAAAACACTTTGTGAAATTACTCTTAATACTTTAAAGGGAAATCATATTCCTCGCGGAAAGATATACAATTCGCTCTGTAGGTATAAAAAGGATTTACGAAAACTAGTTGTTGCAAAAAGATCTGTACCCAGACAACGTAAAATACTGATACAGCGTGGAGGTTTTTTACCAGTGTTGCTAGGAAGTGTATTATCAGGTGTAATTGGTTCATTAATCGAAAAATATGTTTAAAAACAATAATCTGAATAAAATGCTGCTTCTTTCACCAGAAGTTTACGAAAAGTTGAAAAACGATATTGAGGATTCCGTGAATCAATTTAGGTTCGATAAGACTATGGATAAAATATTAAAAAACAAGAATTTATCTGATAGGGAAAAATGGTATAACTACCGAAATGAGTTAATAAAGTTTTCAAACTTAAGACGGAAAGCTGTGCGTGTGTCCGATGAAAAACCAAATATTCACTTACCGCAAGAAAAGCAAAAAAGTTTGCGGGATAGTGCTACTCAAACTAATTTTATTCGCATACCGCAAAATAAGCAGAAAAACTTGCGTGACAGTACTACTCAAACTAAATTTATTTTTAAAGATGAAATATCAACACAGACATCACCCTTAAAAGAAAACACACCTGAAAGAATGGAAGAGGATTTCTTCGAACTTGCTGAAATATCACCACCAAGACAACCGTTATCACCCGCTTCCAAACGTCGCTTATCAGCTAGTGGTATAGGAAATAGTCTGAAACCACCTTCAAAAATACCTAAGACGATTTCTGAACCCAAGTCCCGTGATAAAGATTATAAGGTAATCACGGCTGAGGATGGTATAACCCATTACACCGTACCTGCAGAAATGAGTATAGATGAAGCTGCGAGCATATTAGAAGAACTCGACACGGAAAGTCCTACAGCTGCGAGAGGTAGAAAACCATCCAAAAATCAATCTATATTAAGGCCGTCTCTGCTAGATCCCAGTCAATATATGCTTTCGTTACCAGTTAAGAAAGTTGTCCGCCAAAGTGATCGCATAAAAAACGCAGCAAAAACTAGAAGTTCCAGCACTTCAGCGATTCCTTGGGAAAACCTGTAATAATAATAAGCAGTAAATCTTAAGTGTACCGAGCGTTGGTTGTGAAAGAATTTAAAAATGCCTGTAGATATAAAAGATAATGACTTTTATGTTTGCCTTTTAAGTAACAATTCCATGCAGATTTATCCCGAAAATACGCTATCAGCTTTTACAAATGCACTATCTAGAGTATGCAAGTTTACTGATGACTGGTGTGTTAGAAAAACTGAAATTTCGTTGCCATATCATGCCATAAAAAGAGGAGTCAAGCGAAATACAACTGAAGAAGTAAATCAGAGTAATTTTAAAAGGGTGATCCATTGAAAGAAATAGCAGAGCAGTATAGAAAAGAAATCAAATCACTTAGCATCAAAATAAATGAAACCGTTAAACTCGAGTGGACTAAAGAGAGTCTTGAGCAAGTTAGTTACAGGGCAGGACAGGTGAATTTTTCTGCATTCCTACTAACATTTTATGGCGCTATTTCACCATCACGGTATACCATGTACTTGGATGATGTTAAGAAAAAGATGTGGGATCGGTTAGAAGCTGACTGTTTTGATAGTGTTATACCTGAAATAAGTTACAAACAGGATCCAGACGAGTTTACATTACACATATATCAGGGTAAGAGGGCTTCAGAAAATGTTATTTTAAAATATAAAAACTATGAGTAAGTTGAAGCCTTTGTTGATGACGTATTTGGATAAATTCCTAGACAGAACAGAAAGTATGCTATCATACAAGACTCGATAGACAATTACACACATCCAGCGCTTAGCATCAAAAGAGCCCGTGAGACAGAAAAAAATACTGGTGGCAAAAGAGTACACGATGTGTTTGAACTGCGGTTGGAAGATTTGGGAGTCACAATCAGTATAAAAAAACCACTACCATCTCATCTTAATGTTAGAGATCTTATTACGCTTTTTATATCAAATGTACACTTTGATGATCAAACCCTTAGTGAGCAAGAAAAACAAAAAATAATTATTCAGATTAAGGATACTATTTTTAACATCTTGAATAGATTGAACAAAGACTCGATTAGTGCTAAACCATCCGAACAGCGAAAAATTGTTAAAGGTAGCAATATTTTGGATGTTCCATACGAGAAGCAAAACTCCGGTGAATATTTAACTACCCCAGTACCTATTGATACTAATATAGACAACCTGTCCAACTTCTTTACGGATATATTTCTCCAAACGCCTGAAAATAAGCGTGAACCTGACGCCATACTGGCAGAAATAAAAGAATCTTTTAATACGGCAGGATTACGTCAGGAGCATATAACAATAATAGACACACTTAATAGGCTGGAAAGATCAGTTACGGACTTGACACTAAGGTTGCCGCAAGAGTCTCGGCCAGCAGCAGAGGACTGTTATGAAAGATATATAATTTACGTCTACGCTGATATTATCCAGCCCAGATTTATAGGTGATCAGTTAGTACGATACTTACGTGTAATACCTTTAAAAGAATGTGAAAACGTAATAAGATTTCAACACGTAGATTACTGTCCTATTGAAAAAACTTTTATCGAAAGTATTTCTATAAAAATAACTAATCAGCAAGGGGAGCTAATTGATTTCAAGCAGACTATACTCCTACATATATAATGCTCCATTTTAAAAGAAAATAGGCTATAAATACTCATACAACAGTCAATTTAACATAGTGCAAAGTTAAGAGCATTTTGTATAACTTCGAAAATGAATTCATATTATACTAAATATTATTCAATTCAGAGTGGTGGGGCCTTAGCGGATATTGGCGAATTATATCGATCTCCTCTTATTTACCAGCGTGGAAGAGGAATTGGTAGTTTTTTCAGCGGAATATTACGATATTTACAGCCCTTGGTTACATCGGAGGCAAAGGCTTTGAAGCAACAAGTAATTAAAACAGGAAAAGCTATTTTAGAAGAAGCAGGTAGTAAACCTTTAACAGATATTTTAAAAGAACAGGGAAAAGCAGCTGCCGTAGAACTATCACAGAAAGGTATAAATAAGCTGATTGAAAGCATGGGTGGTGCAGGAAGAAGCAATCGCATGCTTATAAAAAGACGCAACCCTTTTACAGCTTTACATTTCGCTCCAGCTTCTAAACGTAAAAAGCGTTCAGTATCAAAAAAGTCCACAAAAAGAGGTTCAAAAACAAAGACGACAGCTAAAAGAGCATCTGTTAAAGGCAAACGTAAGACACCGACAAAAAGGACAGCTAAAAGAGCATCTGCTAAAGGCAAACGTAAGATACGTAAACGTGTGTTAGATATTTTTGATAAATAAACAACATGCCGTCATACAAAGAATGCATGAAATCTGAGTTAGACCTTTTCTCTACATCACCTGTACAAAGCAGCATCTTAAAAACTGAAGAGGTATCTTATAAACCTATAGCTTCTCTAGATAAGTCATCGGTGCTCGAATTTGTATCACTAGGACATGGTGACACATATCGAGACTTATCAAGCATATACCTTCGTTTGAAACTACAGTTGGTTAAAATCAAGGATGGAAAAGAAGAACTTTACACAGGCGAAGATATCGAAATAACTAAACCAGATAAGACTAAAGACACTGTTCGTGATGAAGGCCCCGGCCTTGTAAATAACATACTCCACTCACTTTTCCGCCAGTGTACAATTTATCTAAATGGAAAACCGGTTGCCCAAACAGATAACAATTACAACTATAGAGCCTATATTGAGAATTTATTAAATTACGGAAAAGATGCCTCTTCAACACATTTGGAATCGGTTGGCTGGTATCTCGATCAAAATAATATGGAGGTAGTTCAAAGTCCTGAGCTAAATGAAGGTTATTTGGCTAGACAAAAGCTGTTTGATAAAAGTAATGTTGTAGAGCTGATGGGAAAGATTCACGGCGATATGTTTAATCAAGATAAATTATTAATGAACGGTGTTGATTTACGGGTAGTCTTATCACTTGAAAAACCGGAATTTTACCTTTGGTCAAAAGATGATGACAATTCTCCACGAGTTAAGATAGTAGAAGCAACTATGTACATGAATCATGTAACTATCAATCCTAACATCTTGCTGGCTCATGAAGCTGTTCTCCAACGCTCCAACGCTATATATCCGTATAAACAAGTTGAAGTTAAGACTTATACAATACCCGCAAATACATTTACATTATCACTGGACAATGTGGTTATAGGACAATTACCAAATCTACTAGTCTTTGGCATGATTGACAACGACGCATATACCGGAAAACGAACAAAAAATGCTTACGACTTCAAGCACAACAACATCACCAGTTTTAATTTATCGGTGAACGGGGTACAGGTGCCAAATCAACCTCTAGAATTTGTTATTCAAAAGAAAATCCTGTTAGCACTCGAGGATATATTACGCTGTTTAAAGGCACCGGTATACATTATTTTGATAAAGGACACCAAATTTCAAAAAAATTCTTTGAAAACGGGTGTTTTCTACTTGCTTTTGATTTAACGACAGACCTCTCGTATAATTCAGCATGTGGAAATCTATTGAATCAGGGAACGGTGAGAATTGAAGGAAGTTTTAAGGAAGCACTAAAAAACACAGTGACATGTATTGTATATGTAGAATATGATAGCAGCCTTGATATAGGTAAAGATAAAAATGTATACACCAGCTTCTAAAAAAAAATCTATATAAGGCTGACTAACCGATCTTCGAACTTAATTTCACTCAAGACTCTTAATACGCAACCTATAATGAACTACTGTTTAGTAAATGTGGAGTTCTTTTCCGGAGGACCCTTCACCTTTTTAAAAAGAGTTTCTTTTGCGGGTTTCGCTGCGCAAAATAACTCTTTTGCGAAAGAAATAATTTTCAAGTATCCTACATCTAGTACAGGATGTACTGAACAAATAAGTAAATTTGGTAATCTCGAACTTAAGCGTATGGACGAGGATCTTATAAAAACTCTATCAAAATTTACCACAATATTTGTTCGTGGAGCTGCAACCAGAGAATTTATAAATAACTACGCCACTTCTCACACCAAGATCATTGATGTGGAAACCATCATTTGTTCTGAACAAGAATGAACACGCTTGAGCTTACAAATGTATTATCAAACAACCGCATGACAAACAAGTTTTTTAGAGGCATCTTTCCATGCAACCAATTACCACAGAAGATAAGAAAGCCTGCATGTGTAATAGCTAATACGGATCCTGCAAATAAAGGTGGAACTCATTGGGTAGCCTTTTATTTCCTAAAACAAGGCCCCGCAGAGTACTTTGATTCATTTGGAAAGTATCCCGCAAATAGGCTTTTTCGATAATTTTTATTATCTAATTCAAGCTCTTTTAGTCATAATAAAAAACGATTGCAAGGCCAATTTTCATCAACCTGCGGACATTATTGTTGTGTATTTCTATATTCTCGCTATAGAGGACGAAGCTTTCAGAACTTTTTAAAACAATTTGATTCGAACAATCTAAGTTTAAATGATAGCAAAATTGTTAACTTATACCACAGTTTATATCTAAAAAAACAAATCGTCCACAATCTGGAGGGGTTTTTTGTAGCCAAACATGTAAAGCTGAGATCAAAGCTATAAAAACCTGAATCCTAGGTGGAAAAAATGGAAAAGGCACTTCCAGCAAGCCCATAATTTTAGATTAAATGATAATAAAGTTGTGAATTTATATCGCAAAATATACTTGAAAAAATGTTTAAAATCTGGAGGGGGTAACCAGCTATGTACATCGGCAAATAAGAGTATAAATACGAGACGAGGGTGATGCACATTTAATGCTGAACTATAAGTCTACGCATCAAAATGGAGCAGACACCTAAAGTTAAAAAGTCTAAAAAGGTACGAGCAAAAAGAGTGTGTGCAGAAGAGTTTAAAGTGATGGACACAAAACCCAAAAAGCAAAAAGCTAGGCCGATACGAAGAGAAGGCAGAAAGGATTCAGAGGCCCCGGGCGAAGATCTTTTATTAAACTACACTTATCATCTGGATCATCATCAAAATCAGAAGGTTGTCCTCGGATTTGATCCGGCCTCGTTTGAAGTAACAATAGTCTTTCACCGTCCTGGTTTTGAACCTGTGTCAACATTTTACTCTGGATGGCTGGAAGTTTATAAACATCTAACCAAACTAAAGGACGAGGTTATTCCAGACATGTTCCCGCCAAACCAAGAAGAGCTTCAGACGAAATACACAATTCCCGTTGGTACACGCAATATTCAGCTCACCCTTAATGAGCTCTATAAATTAATTGATATGCTGAGTTTCTTCAAGGTTGTGATGTTCCATAATAACAATGCAGCCGGAAGTGTAAAAGAATATTATAAAAAATATTGCGAAAAGTGTAAAAGTAAAAAATTTAATTTTGTTACCTGACGAAGACTTTTTTATACCGTCTAGAACTTCTTATGTGCATCTGAATTATTCTAGACTTTTCTTTGAGATACCTTTGTATTGTAGTACCAATATTTTGTTTGATATAATAAACATTTAATAAATTTTTTAAATAAAAACAATTTACGTTTTTTATTTTTTTATTTTACTTTATAATTTTGTTGATTAACATATACAGGTACATATCTACACAGTTTTGAAGAGCACAACGTAAAAAAGATACATTATTGTGGGTCTTACAAGGAAGTTGATAATTTGTAAGTTCACTTAGCCTAGGTATTTCTCCAAGTTCGATGATTTCTGAAGTCGGCGAGTATTTGCTGACAAATGAAGCCTTGATTTCGCCTTTTACATACACTGTTGCATTTTTAAATCTTGAAAACACTTCGGGCAAATTGTTGAAGCTAATGTCTCCATCATTCCAATGCAGTCCATTTATATTTTGTACGTCATACTGGATCTGTCGCCTTGCCTTTAATGACAATTTCTGGTATGGGTAGGGAGGCATAAAATGATAAGCATCTGGTATGATCGTTCCAACAGCAAGTACGGAAAGTTCTTTAACAAAATACTGACCGTTGTTCCCGCACATTGGATGTCCAAAATAAATTTATCCATAATATCATCTGAGGATAAAGTATGGTATGTGGCTATATATATATATATCTACAGTCAGATTTTAAGCATGACGCATCCACATTATTTAGCTGTGACTATTTTACAGATTCCGGTAACAAAATAATATACGTATATCTGATTCCAAAAAGTATGATACTGATAGCTTTGGTGATGCTGTCAATTATGGGCTGTTATGGTCAGCTGATACTTTATCTGCGCACCTGTCTAGACTACAATAATCCTTATAACAACATATTTCTTAAATATACCCTGAATTTACATTAACTTAATTAATACAATAAATTCTTGACAGTTTTAAAAATGCTAAGCCTTTAATTAAAAGTACAGTAAGCTTTTAAACAATCTTTATACTTATTTACCTAATTTCCGCTTTTTGAACCCGTAGGGATAAGAAAAGTAATTTTCAGTAACAACACGCTTGTCAAAGGTAAATGACAAATGTTTTTGCTCTAGTGAAGATATAATAATTCCCGGCCGTTTTCGTTTGATTTTTTTCTCATTTTTCACGCAGACTCGATCTTGAAAACTCTCTTCAGTAACCAGCGATTTTAAACACTCGAAATTGACAATTTTGGAAGTTTCGAAATTAATTGTAATACCCTTACATTTGGTAATGTACTCAGGACCTTTTTCAGTTTCAATTTTCAGGCTGTATGTTTTCGGCCCGGTGCTTACAAATTCTGAAATAAAGGCATTAGCTCCAAAACATTCAATCTCATCCGTTAGGTCACCCAGAAAGCTGGAAATGTCAAATGGTAAAGGATCTTCTTTACTATCCACAAAAATCAAGCTATCGGTATCACAATATAAAATATTATCCCCTACTTTTTCTAACACCTCGTAAAGTTTAAGTCTAGCAAAAGCAGTTGTGTACGCTGCAATAGGGATATTTACGTGCGGCAGACTGTTAAGGTTTTCTTGAATATACTTCCACGTCACCCACTTTGTTGTTGTATTAATTGGATGTAAGGAACAAATTGCAATTCCTGGAGATTGTATAAAGTCACAAAACTCTTTAAAGTTATTGAAAACTTTAGTATAACTCCTGTCTTCTCTTTGAGCAAATTTACCCCAAAAAGAATTTGGACAAATTTTTGCTGTATTACGTCTACCAGAATTTTTACGAATTTGATCCTTGTCCAAAATAATGTTTTCTCTTATCTTATATAATTTAAGAAAATTATCTTTCTCATCTTCAGTTACACATCTACTCCCCCATCCGCTTGCCTCTTGCTTAATTTTTAAGAAGGTGTTGACATAATCTGTAAGTAGACCACCAAAAATTCTTGCATAAATCGAGTGCATCCCAAACGTAAAATATTAACATCGTTTTCACAATATTTTAACATCTCTTTTCTATTGTTAAAAGTGCCCTTAGATACGGCGTTATACCAGTTTGAAAACTTTTCTTTTTCCTTTAACTTCATGGTGGTGTATCCATATAAGTCAGGGGAAGCGTAGCTCCCTATGTAGTCAATATTTTCAGCAGTGTTAAAATAATAAGGGTAATAACCCTTTTCATAACCTTTAATGTCAAAAACGTCGGGAAATTTAGAAAGGGGGAGTGCCAGAAAGTTTAAAGAGTCAATAAATATTAAATTCTCGCACGTCATTTTCATAATTTTAGAGCCATTCATTATAGGCTCTATTTTTAAATTTCTATCTAATAGCTCAGAAATAATAAATTGCCCGTCATATCCCTGTAGGTTATGCGCAATACAGTGCACCTTAGATACAAAAGATCGGGCGTTCAGGCAGTAATCTAGAAAAATTTTTACAACGCTTGTCTCACTATCGTATTTAAACACATGCTGCCTATCACCACAAACATCACATTTTTCTCTAATATCTGATTTTGTGTAACAGTTATGACATATTTGCTGTGCAATTATTAAGTTCACAATGTGCAAATAAGATGTGGTGCTATTTTCACATAAGGTGTTCTGAGTGCTCTCGCAATCAAAAAATATTATTAAAAACTTTTTATCGACACTTCCTCTATACCTCCTAATATAGCAAAGATGCTCTTGGGGAACAATTTTAGAACAAATCTTGCAAAAATATTCATTGCGAGAATGTTCTTTGAACTCTCTCTTGTTAAGAACAAGAAACTTACCACACAATTTGCATATTTTAAAAATCTCGCATATGCTTTTATTCTGAATTTTATTTAGGGTATGGTTCGTAAAACAAGTATCGCCTCTAAACATGCGATTGCAGTTTTCGCATGGTTTGACTTTTTCAACAAATACACACGGCGGATAAGAGTCACAATATCGACACTTCTGGTCACATTTATGCATTTTCATGTTTGTTAACTTATCGCAAAAAGAACAGGCATAGTCTTTATTAAAAAGGCCTGTTAGCGACTTAATTACATATAAATGCTTTAATGTCTCTGAATAATAAAGAAATATTTTTTTTACTAAATCGCTTTCAACAGGTAACCTAAAAATAATCGAATTCGAATCTCTCAAATTATCGAAAACAATGATTTGGTAATTTTTCAAAAATTTTTGAAATTTGTAAATGTCTTTTATGCTACACCCTTTATCAGTGATAACCACCTTTGAATTTTTACACAGTGAGAGTGCTAGTTTATCCAATGAGGCAATAACAGAAAAACTCCTTCGATTATTAAAATTTTCTGACGTCATTTCAATACCGTAGCAAATGCTTCAAGGGAGACAGGTTACGTCATTATCTTTACCAACATCTATCACACTTGTTTTCCGGGATAAAACCAGACTTTCTGCCACATACCTAGGATCTATTCCCCCCCCCCCCCCCCCGCGAAGGGAAAATTGACGATATTTGCATTGAGCAAAGACATCATCAGAAAGAAAAATAGCATTGGATTGGTTAACATTAGCAATCAATCCGATAATATATGCCCCGGTTAATTGGTCGATAGGTCTGAGACTACTCCAAATGGGTTTAACATGAGGTGAATTTGGAAGCATTAGCGAAAAAGTAATCTTACTGCCTTTTGCAGAATTTACCACCAGTTCTTTAAACACATGGCCAAATGCTTTTTCTAAAACTTCCAAGGGATTTTCACTTACAGCAGAAATATCCTGTAGCTGAAAGGAAATTTTTACGCCTGTCGTTTTAAACTGTTTAAAAAATGTTTGCTGTCTTGACAGTAATTTATAGCCATAACCGTATTGAGATACCTGACCTTGCTCACAACTTGATTTTGGTAAAGCACTAGTCTCATTTCCGCAGACGACAGAGTTATTTTGTTTAGTCCCAGACGCCCCGTTGTTAACGTCACAGCCCGCGGAATTATTAGCTTCACTTACATCTAAATAATCAAAGGCGCTCTTTAAGACCCCATTTGAAAGAGGTACATTATACAGAATTGAAAACTCTGTCAGCAGCCTTAATAAACAAAATTTTTCACGATACGAAAATAGCACATTTTCTTTTTTCACCACCTTTATACAGGTGTCTAAGGCGGATAAGAAAATTTCCGAGTTTAAATTTAGCGCACTTTTTAAATGTGAAATTAACTCGTGCGACTTCATTTTTTAATTGTCTAATTTACAGCTACTTAAATCTAGCGAAAATATATCTTTTATACAATTACGACACTATTAAATCCACACAGACTTGATACCTCTCCCTCTAGTTGAAGGATGTTTTCAGCGGGGGTGAGCTGCTTGCCATCGGGGGTAGTATCATTAATGTATCTTTAAAAAAAGAAAAAAAACAAGAGATAATTTTAAGCCTATAGTGGTAACGGATGGAGCTAGTTTTATACCTACTTTTAAATTAGTTTAAAGCCCTTGAAGCCACACTCGAACTTTTTCAGAAACAAACAAAGACTGATTCCTTGCGACTTCGCTGTAGGCTTTTATGCCATTTTTGCTCGGCCCAAAAAGAAAAAAATCCAGGTAAGATGTAAATATTTCTACTAAGAACTCATAACCTTTATTCGCTATTCTTGTCAGGCAGAAAATCCAAACTTCACCTTTAAATTGCAGCAAAGCTGCACCTCCTACACAAATGGAAGACAGGTCTCAACCTACGCGAAAATATTACTAGAATAATAATTCTAAAATTCCCTTAACATAACTTTCAAATCTAGACGTTTCGTTTAAATTGCAACAAAGTTGTACCTCCTTCATAAATTAAGAACAGATCTCAGCCTATGTGACAATATTACTAGAACAACAACACCACAATGCACTTAGCATAACTTGTCTTTTTTTTTAAAACACGCTCTGCGGGTGAATTGCGTCTAAATTATCTTGTAAAGTTGCAGCAATACAGGATCTGCCTTATGATTAAAGAACAGCACTTATTCTAGGTTGAAATAATAATATTACACATAGATAACCTTTCAAATCGGTCATAATAATAAATTTACTTTTAACTACATCGGCCATAATAATAAATTTACTTTTAACCATCCCTACTTGAAAAAGACGGCGAACCCAAACAGTATATAGGGCCGTGTTTTCTCTAGTCGTCCTCAAAACTGTTTTCAACATCAACTACAGTTTAACTCACGGGTCAGGAAAACTTTTTGGTACACAATGGTAGGTACCGAACATTTTTCTGATTATTGTAAAGCAGGCATTACTATAACTCTATTTTTACAGAACACTTTTGAACTGTTGCAAAGTGTGTCGGAAAATAGCTACGACACTCTTGTGCCAATCACAGAGTTGGAGTTGGGGAAGGAGTACCAGGTGAAGTCTTTCAAGCTGTTAAAGACGCAGTACGGACTTCGCGTGACAGTACACTTTGTGGACAACACTTATGTGTTCTTACCCTCCCGTTTTGCCGAAAAAATTAAAACCCAGCGACAGATTGAGGATCTTAACCAACAGCACGTGGGATGTTATCTAATCTTTGACGGAAAAGATGATACCAAAGGAGGATTTTTTAAAATAAGTTTTAAAAAGCGCGAATAAAAAATTAAATATGTACGTCTTTTGTAAAGGAAATTGTCTATCCGCCATACAGTCTATCTTTACCGACCTTCAATAAAGGCATCTCAGCCGAATTGGTTTTTTATTTTACTCAAGCAACCCGTTTCTTTTAGCTCACCTTCACCTACATTCGTGTCGTTCACAACATCAAGTTCACTGACTGCCGCCGATCTATTCTTGTTTTGGAGCTCATTATCATACGCGCCGGCAGTATTGAACGTCACAAGAATCAAGAACCCTTGCATAAGCAACATCAGAACTTGTTCTTTGCGATCTTTCCTTAATCTTTTTTCCTTTACATCAAAAAAAAAAATTCCGGAAATAAAGTCACCCACATGTCTCGCAGTCTCAATTCAGGTAGACTTAAAATTCTATACATAAAGAAACAACAACTCGTCACCGCATCGCGGTCAAGTTCAAGTTTTAAAACTCGTATGGAAAAATGACGTTGAAGAAATGTGACTAACTGTTCAAAGCTTGTCTGGTGTGGAAGAAAAAAATGAACGGAATATAAAAAAAAAAAGAGGCGCGATAACCGCTGAAGATATGAAGACAGCGATACAGGTTTAAACCATCCATGTTTGCTACATATGGGTGCAAGATTTTGTGCTTTAGTTATCTGCATGCCTGGTAGTGCAATTTTATAAAACTTTACTATGCTTGTACGTAAGCCGCCTATAGTACACCTGCTTGCACCCACTAGGCTCAACCATCCAGCTTTTTTTATTTTTACCCCCAATGCCTGCGACAGGGACCCATCTACCGTCCTTACCACAGACAGCACCAGCTCTCTCCTTTCAACCAACAGCCGGCATCAAGACAACACGGTATCAAGTCGGCTTTTTTTTTATATTTACCCCCAATGCTTGCGACAGGGACCCATCTACCGTCCTTACCACAGACGGCACCAGCTCTCTCCTTTCAACCAACATCCTGCAACAACACAACTCGGTATCACGTCAACTTTTTTTATTTTTACCTCCCAATGATTCCGACAGGGATCCATCTACCGGCTTACCACAGACAGCACCAGCTCTCTCCTTCCAACCAACATCCTGCAACAACACTACTCGGTGGGAACTCAGCTTTTTTATTTTTACCTCCCAATGCATGCGACAAGGACGTGTTTATCCTACTCCCTCCTCAAGAACTTCTTATCGGCGGTGGGAACCCTCTTGCAGAAAACCAACAAGTGGCATTATCGCGGCAGTTGTCTCTATCGGACGTAATGTAAAAGTATAGGGAGGTGCCACCCTTACTACTAATATTAATTAAATAAATAGTAAAAAGTAAACTAAAAAAAAAAATACAAATAAAATAAAATTTATAACAAATTAAAAATAAACGTAATAAGAAACAAATAACTTATTAGTACATAATAAAGTATCAAAGTATCATAATAATAAAAGAAATCCCGAGTACCCTAAAAAAGGTGCTTACAGGAAGAATAATGAGTTGTTAGTTGGCACCTAATTGCCGCACCGGTGGACCCTTGTGAGGCTTCTTCCCTGCCTCAACAAGACGATTCCCAGAAGGAAGACATTTAGAAAGTTACGTCCAGGACGCACGACGTATCACCATCATCCATCTTCAGCGCTTTCAAAAACATCGGGAAGTCGTCAACCTGGATGCCCGATAAATCATCCAAAACCAACAGAACTAGGAATATTTCCCATCAATTTCAACAACTTCATCAATCCTCAACCAACTAACCCAAAAACTCGGACATATTAATTCAGAACCAAAGTAGACGGTAAGAATCTTTAATATTTTTAGTATTTGTGCATTGCAGATTTTTATAAGTTATTAATATAAAAATTTTTAGACACACATACTTTCATATTTGAAATAACAAGTAACAGTGCAAGAAATAAATTTGCGTGGACATAATGTGTTCATTTGTATTTGATGTCAAAGGTATTAAAGTATTCATTTTTTCTAATAACGAGTTAACTCAAGCAAATTCGTGCAATTTCTATTTACGATCACGCTGTTTGTCGCATACATGGTTTTCGGCATTATAAAACCAATTTAGTGATTTTTTGTTTATTAACTGTCCGATATTAAGATTGCTTTCATATTGTCCCCTCCCAAAATTTATTTTAAATTATTAACCGTAGTATTAGTAGTGAACAATAGTGAAATACGGTCTTCCTGGAAACGACCTCTGACGTAAGTCTTCGTGAGCTTGCTGGTCAGAGGACTTCGAATAAAATCAACAAATCGATCCCCTGCGACAGGACTTTATGAGCCTATCGGCCATGGAAGAGTGATCTTAATTTGATTTTTTTTCTCCTTTTCGAATACATTTCTCTTTTCTTTTTCTCTTCTACACAAATTTGAAATTCAAAACTATTTTTCTTTCATTCTTTCTAATTAAAAAAACACGTACATACATATGTATATACAATTTTTTTCGTGTGATAATTTTCATTATAATTGAAATCAAGTGTTTTTATTTTTTGTTTGTATATCAGAATTTTATTTTCGTGTCTTCCTAATTTTTACGTCCCAAAAAATATCTCGACTCAGACATGACTAAAGAAAACAAATGCTTCAATCAGCTTTGCTTATCACAAGTACAGTATACCGAAGAAATTAGAAAGATATTAAAAGAATATTATAGTACCAACACATATCATTATTCAAGAACATAAGAAACTCGACGAAACTCATGAATACTTCACACAATCATGCTCTGATAAGACAGAGAATTGGTACAAGCTAATTAGAGCAACACTGTCTGGTAGGTTAAAATCCATTTCAACTCATGAGAATAACGCAAATCTATATCATGTATAATTCAGTCTATCGAACTTGGTTCACGTTCAACTGCAAGCCGGTTACACTTAACCCAAAAACTAAACTCGTTGCATGGGTATTGGTCTGATATCGAGGCAATATATACTCTAATAATTTATGCTCTGGCCCTGACGTCATGGACCACGTCTATTTAAAAAAAATGTTTATGGATATGTAGAAACATCATACACAGATAGCATAATCGCGCTCCAGGAACAACTGGACTCGCAGTTCGAACACATACTGAATAATACAACTAACTCCACGGATCATTATCATAATGTCTCCTTTAGAGACCAACCTACTCTATTCCTATCAGAAGCAAGAACATTAATAGTGTTGTATACACAACATTCAATAAACAACCTGCGGATTCATAAAATCCCTAATAAAGAAAAATAAGGAAAAAACGGCACATTCCTAAAGGAAAATTAAAATGAAGTTAGAACAAGTGAAAAAGCTAGAATTGGTCTAAGACCAATTCTTATGATACCCTAGATGAATGCACGTATGAAATTTCGTATGGTCACCCATTTGAGCAATTTTGATTTTTTGCATTGGTTTCTCGCATATATTTCTAGAACGGCTCGTCGGACAGAAAAAGTGATTATAACAAATTTTATAGAATTTCTTATTCTGATGAAGTTTTTAATACAATAAAAATGTCTCGGCCTGATCGTTTTCAAAGTATATGTAAAAACCTAAATTTTTATATGGCAACACCAAGCAGGGGTTGCCCGATTTAGTCCATTTTTGAAATTTTATTTGCTATTACTACGAAAACACAATGTACCAAATTTCAGCTTTCTATGTCGACGTGTTCTCAGGTAGTGTCCAAATATATCGTGGAAAACGAAATATTTGTATGGCAACCCCACGAAGGAGTTGCCCGATTTGTCTCATTTTCGAACTTAATTTTACTTTTTAATGTCCGTGTACAAAATTTCGCCTTTCTAAGTGAACGCGTTCTCGAGTTATCGTGCGCACGGACAGACGGACATGCAAAAATCAAAATAGCTTTTAATTTTATGCGGGGGTGTCCAATCCATTTTGCTCTACCATCATTATTTCTGTGCGTTACAAACGGAATGACAAACTTAGTATACCCTATAGATTTCATCTAGGGTATAAAAAGGGCCCTATTAGCTAGTCGCACTTAACAATGTGACCAGCTTATCTATTCACACGCAAAGAAAGTTGCATCAGCAAAGAAAGATCTTCACAAATTTATATCTAATTATGATGATATAAACAAAACTGCAAGGACGGTGAACGAAAACATTCCTTCCTTAGTTTAATAAGGAATAAACTATCTGCAGAGGCACAAGATATTTTCAGGTAAACGCAAGTTGAAGATTGGCCTACTCTAAAATCAATTTTAAAAGAAACATTCGCGGTAAATATTCCCAGATCCGCACTACAGTCTCAATTAAATAATTGCGAACAGAGAATAGGAGAAAGTGTAAAAGACTTTCTACAAAGCCTTAACACAATTAAATGAAGCAACACACTCATATACAAATGAGAGTACTTTTAAAATCTCTTTTAAAAGATAACGAATGTCAAGCAGTAAGGGCAATTGAGGATGGGCTGATAAATGCCCAACTCCAAACCCTAGACAAAGTGCATTCGGATAAATCTTCTTCTGTATTCCATTCTCATATTTTAGATCATGCATCACGTTTAGAGCTCAAGCAAGCAATCTTTCAAACAAATTACAAGACAAATCCAGCTTCTTTCAGGCAAAATACAAGATAGGATTTACAGTGTTTTAAATGTAATAGGCTGCTTCAAGACGCCCAGTCATACAATGATCTACAGAAAATTTCAACACAATTCCTAGAATTAAGTCTAAATTGAGTAATTTACATAAATCAATATCTCCTTTAATTTCTATCGAGTCGGAATCATCAAATAAATTCTTCAGAATTCCACAAAATTTGTAGTCATATCTTCCTACTAAACATCCGAAAAATTCGGATCAATTAAAAAAATCAAAATTCCGGCTCGATCAGAATTTATCATTGAAATTCCAACTCCTTCTCTTCAAAATTATTCGGTCTCTTTCAACCAGGAAATAAGATCGGGTTAGTTTCTTGGAAACTCGATCGTCGAGCCAGTCAACAGTATGGCAAAAGTCCCAATCCTCAATACAAATGAGGAGGACGCCGACCTTGGCTCTAACGAGGTAAACCCAGTATACCAAGACTTGGACGACGTTGTGAACATATCTGCAGACTCTGAAAGAGATCCAATTAAGGGCCGAATAAGAAAACTGCAAAGCCTTACAAAATTGGATCACTGTAATTTAGAAGAGTCTGATTGTATTCACGATATCTGTAAGGAATACAACTATCTCTTCTTCATAGAAAGGGATTTCATTTCATATAGAGATGTATCATCGCACCTCTCGAATCGAAACCATCTAAGACAAACCACACATCTAAACCAAACCTTATCGACTTCCTGAAGCGAGCCAAAAAGAAATATACCGGCGAATACAGGATATGTTTGAGCCAGACATCATCAGACCATCACGTCCCTGGAATTCTCCACTTCTACTGGTTCTTAAAAAACCAGATGAGAATGGGAACAAAAAATGGCGGGTTTTGGTAGACTTTCGTCATATTAACGACATCACTATTGACGATGCTTGCTCACTGCCCAATATCACTGATGTATTAGATCAGTTGAGGGAGTCGAAATATTTCACTACACTCAACTTTATCTGGGATATCGTCTCCGTCAGGATATGTTTTATTGACGCACCTCAGCAGCGCCTTCTTCTTAGAAATCGTTGAGTCCTTCTAGAACGTCTTCAACTTAGTCATCGTGATCGTCTTCAGAGTTACTGTAGTTCTCCTCGTAGGTACTCAGAGCTTCATGTTGTCGCAACTGATTGTAGTTTGCTTGGCTCCCTCGTGCTAACCAACTCTCTCTATGTCATACCTGTCATTTCTGCCAATTCTTGTTACCATGCTACCCTGCAAGTCCCCAGAAATTTCGGTAATATTTTAAGGATATAACCGAATTGACCGCTTTACTACTACAAGATCTCCGATCTGGTCCTTCACTAGATTTCGCCTTTTCTTGTTAAAGCTTCTGATATTTTTTTCTTGGACTCCAAGTATTTTTGCCTTGGCTTGTTGACGTAATTCT
>OZ005742.1:213640834-213808746 GCA_963930735.1 Dioctria linearis | reverse complement strand
AATTATTCATGGTTTTGTTATGTTATGTTTTACATTTGTTTCTAAATAAATAAGAGTTTATAAAAAATTTAAGATACACAAAGTTTTCTTCTTTAATAGACAAATAGTGCGTTTGCGAACCACCACGTAGCTTCGCCATTTTGAATAATATAAAAAAAAATCTTGTTTTTATGTTTATTTAAACTAATATAATTTAAACAAATAAAGGAAAAATGAAAAATTTACTAAACCAAACCTTTGTCACAAATGGGTTAAGCATTTTCTTTCGGAGGAATCAAAATAATACTTCGTGCAGAGCCCAAGCTTTCATCATCAGCTTCGAATAGATCTTGAATATCATTTAATGTAAATCTGATAAAAAAACATGAAAGAAAAGAGCAAAATAATTAAAATTGATAACGGTAGGTATATCCCGGTGGCAGAAATTCTTATCATCAAAACTAAATTAGAAAAAATATATTATTTTTCTAAGTTATCTTATCAAATATGAATAAATTATCAAAAATCAAATATCGCAAAAAATAATGGTAAAATATTTAATTATATTGTATAATAAAATTGAAAATACTTATATTTTCTAGAATCGTCGTCGAGCCATTTTTGTTTTATCACGGACACTGCACTATACAAATAATCAAATATATAGACTGATCGAATTACTATAAGAACTGTAAAATTATGAGTCATCAGATAAAGGAACACATATAAATTCGAACTGCGCGATATTTTAATTGTGTAGATTAATCCCTTCATGATTATCTATAACCCACAAGATTTTTTATATGCAGGTGCATACAAGTTCCGTGTCCCTCATTTCTACAAATACGTTTTAATTTCATATTTTCTATGGTAACACTCTAATCGATCCATCTCTACACATACTATTACCCTCGGCAGTTTTGTAGTTATTTTGGTTAAGCAGATTTAGAAAGTTCAAATTAGGTGCTCAACATAACGATCAAACCTCAAAATATAATTCCGTAGAAGTAACGATGTAGCCTGTGGCTTATGATTTAATTCTGTTGGGAAATAAATTTTCAATTTGATCTTTTACACCTCAAAAGCCGCAAATGGTTGAGTTTGTTGGAATTGTAATTAAGTCATCCAGTGCTGAGTCTTCAAAATTAATGTTTGGAAAATGGAAAATTGTATTGTATGGCGACTACCTTTAATATTTAACTTTGTTTTATTTTCATTATTTGTTGTTCTAGCAGCTATAGTATTACACATCCCTTCAATATGTCATGTCTCTACCTGTTATAGCTGGAACAGAATGAATGGATCAATGCCGGAGTAAACACGCAGCTAACTGTCACAAAACGCCAAAAATAAAGTCCTGCCTAAAATGTAATTGCCACGAATACGTTTAATGACAATTCAATGCAATTTTCATATTTTCAATATTGTGCTTGTGGATATTTTTATATTGTTAAAACTTGTGCGAATAATAAGAGTAGCATTTTAAATATCCCGTAGCTCAATAATTAATTGTACATTACAAACGTTTCCTTCAGCTATCAAAAATCTTCAATCCGGTACTTGCGTAAAAGTTGAAAGTTGACCAACTTTCTTGCTTGCACTTGCGCACTGTGTGCGAGACATTTCCATCCGGCATTGATCCGTTCATTCTGTTCCAGCGGTTAGTGTTCAAGACAATTGTTAAAGTCGAGCAAAAACACAGAAAAAATAAATCAAGTTTCTTGTGAAGCGGCCCGTTTAATTTTAAATTTATTTACTTTTTCTTGATTGTTGCTATAGGTATACAAATACACAATCTGTGAAAACTTCAAGTATTTATCTATTACGGCTCATGAGATACAGCCCGCTGAGAGACGGACGAACTGCCGAGGCTTAGTAATACGGTCCTGTTGGCACGTTTTGGGTAGGAACCCTAAAAACATTTAAGATGGTGAAAATATGGTATAGAAAAAAAAACTTGAATTTCTACCTGTCCTTTTTACTCTCTTTTTATGTAGGTCTTTGAACCACAACTGAATTCAAGTAATTTTTATATACTACGATTCAGTTATAGTACAAGTATCATATAATATTTGTACCTACACTGCGCGGAAGTAGTAATAAAAGGTGTATTAACCAGTCCGACAAAACAGCAATGAGAGTTACATTATAAAACCTCCGAGATTAGAAAATCTAAATTGTCACAAATGCCGCAGATTATCGCATTTCTGGTGCACCAGGGAATAAATTTTATTTTCAGGGCACCTGCTCTCCACAGTAAATCACTAAAAACACAATTCAAAGTGAGTCCTGAATCCATTTTAACCAAGCAACATAAACCTTCTTTCTGAAAGAGCTTTCGTGCACACTTGCGATCTAAAAGAATGAAATCCTGTAAGTGATACACTAAATCCTTGCGGAGTTGACATTTACCATCATAAGGCAGGATAAGGACTGGTTTAATATTACAACCTATAAAATTGCTCTTGGTTTATTTATTTTTCTTGTGTCCGTAATTTATTTATTTACTTGCCATGTCGGTTTGATTTTTTCATATTTACATACCTTGTAAGATGCGAATGTTCTTACTAAACAATATTCGCTCTCTTTTCTCGGAGATTATCAACATAAAGGAAGGCTGTTGTCAAGTGTATAAAGTTTTATAATCATAATTACGCGCGGTATAATTTCAAATTTCCAGAAAAGTGTAGTCAAATTAAAAAATTTAAAAGAAAAAACTAAGATATCTTCCAAACAAAATTAAAGCTTAGGCTAACATCAAAAGTACAAACCACCCCAACCAAGTTTGGACATCTCAAGCACTAATGGAAGTAATTAAAAAATTCTAAGTAAATAAGGCAATCTTCATTCATATCCAATAGCATTTCTTGCCAAACTTTAACACTTTGCGGGTCCTCTTTTTGCGGAAATAACGGCCAAAATTCATTTTTATTCATAGAACACACTAATTTTCTTCATTCAGAAATATGTAAAATTTCCCGCGCCTGTCTCAAGGCGGACTTTAAACCCTCAATCGAATTCACGCTATGTAATTTCTGACCTTTGTTTTTTTTTTCCTTGTATTTTATAACATTTCTCTGTCTCTGCTTCGACTCTATTATTCTATTACTTGCTCTATTACTATTTTTTACTTAACATATTTTAAAACTTTAAACTTTCCGGGATTATAGAGAATATAACTGAAAAGGAAGTGAACAGAAATTTTTTAGCATCATCAGCGTTTTTCTTCATGTAATGAAACACTGCAATTTTGGTTTTTCTTTTTTTATTCAGAACAGAAGAAATGACTCAGTGAGCGATTGCATTTCTGTTGAAAAGGCATATTTACTTCTTTCCTCACTTCATTGTATTATTATTTTATTATTAGCAGCTCTAGAGGTACATATTACTAGACTTACCAAATTTACACCTGCATATAGTGAAAGAAGCTAGGTTTACAGCCTACAGACTTCTGACTGCTGAAGATAAAGTCTCTAGGAAAACACCTCATTCTTTAACCGACAATACAACTACATATGTAACATTCCATTGAAAGTACTGTTAGGAGCGTGTCTATAGGTCGTCATTTAAAACATATTATTTCTGAGTTCACAAGTTCTATTTTTATTTAACTATACTGTTTACTTTTACAAGCTCCCAAGCAAGCACAAACAATGCTACTTTAATTATTGCTAGTACTGTACTTCAAATTATCTGTGTTTACGTTCTGCTCACAATCTGAGACAAGACTCGCCCCTCGCAATGAAAAGTGCTGTCTATATTTATAACCTACAAATTGTCCAGAACCTTCCAGAAGACTCTTTTGTAGAAACTTTGATTCTCCGAACCTAAATTTGTTTACATCCGTACTTCAGACATGTCACCTGTCCTTTTCTTTGGCACGAAACAGTACTCTATCTATAGCAAATAAATTGGGAGCCAAATAAACCCGAATTTTAAAAAGCAGTTCAGGTATGGTATATACAGATGGTTCCAAGACGAACGAGGTGGTGCGGGTTGGGAATATTTAGTGAAATACACAAAGTCAATATATATATGCCAACATCAACGCAGAAATCCATGCTGTTAAGCTCTGCATAAGGAAAACTATTAATAGAGGATGCAGAATCCACAGCAAAGCCGCACTAGTATTTCTCGGCACAAAGTATTTTGAATAACAGCTGGCATGGGACTAATTTCAGGACCTAATAAAAGTACACATACAAAAATAGTGACCATTTGGCCAAAACGAACACGATATTGTCCTATGGGATCAACCACGACAATCAAAGAAAAATTATAGGCGTTGCAAACAAACCCATACCGAAACCCACTGCAGAGAAAGTAAGGATTGCAGGTAATTAAAGGTATTCTTGAACAATTCAAAAAGCTAGAATTGGTCTAAGACCAATTCTTATTATATCCTATATGAATGCCCGTATGTAATTTTATATGGTGGTCCTAATTCGGATCCCTCTCAGAAGTGAAGTTCTATTTTTTCGAGAGGATAATACAAAATATTTATCTGGCGCAGTCGGTAGGATCCATATCAGTAGAAGAATCGAATATAATGAACCGCACAGTGTGCCAAATGCATAAGGAGGTGAAACACAGCAATTCAAAGCAACCTTTAGTAAACCGCGAAGAAACTTCCACTATAACTGAGACACACTGGACAGGAGAAACCAAAGATATAGCGTTGTTGACCGAAGCCAAAATATGGCTCAACAAGGACAACTAAATCTACTAGAACTATGTCCGGTCGCTCTCAGCGACATCATCAACAAGCAACATCAGCCACCAACGTTAAGAAGTAGGGTAGAGAAGGAAGTCAGATTCTTACCGTCGTTCGAAGGAAAAGAGGGAACATTAACCGCATTCATCACGCCCGTAGACAGGATTCTGGCAGAGTATGGGCATCAGGCTTCACAGGCATACAGCGTCGTATATATCGACAAAATACTACGTCCAACCAAAAACTACTTGGAAATGCCCCCCCCCCCCCTTCAAAACAACATGGCATGAATACAAGACTAAATTAAAGCTTCAATATAAACCAACGAAAAACCAGGGATATATAATAAAAGAAATCAGCATGCTCAGAGTAAGTACCATTAGTGAATTATTAGATAAAATCAGAATCTTCGTAACCGATATAGCGGGTGCGCAATATTCAGTGAATATTAAACCCAAATTGTGATCAATCTCAGCAGTGTGTTAGTACTCAAATTAAGGAGGTTACAGTAGGGGTGTTATTGCCCAGTCTGCTAGTACAAGGGCAAGGCAGGTGTACCGGTGGTAAAGTAGCAAGCAATAGCGGAACACATTACTTCGCACAGTAAGGTGTCCGATTTTCGGGTGCAAGTTTTCGAGGTGCTAGGAACCCCCACAATATAATGGCAATATACAGCCGATGGATGTGGATACAATAAATGCTAAGCAAGAAGTAAATAGAATCGGTGACATTTTTTTATCAACTAGCGTCGGAAAGAAACAAAAATTTCATAGCAATAAAAAGAAATTTCATAGCACAGGGTCCACCGTAAGTTTTGTAAAGATGCAAGGTTTTTTGCATCCGATTAGTTAAAAATAAATCACTACTTCTTCCAAAAATTAGAATTTTTTTTTTACCTTTGAACGCTAGTAGGCGTGAAGTGCAAGTGAAGCTTGCCCTCTACTTGACATTGCTTCTAGAAAATACAGCGGTTATATACGGCGGCTCTTGCTTGACAATATTGTACAAATTTATATGTATATATAAACCAAACAGATATGACCATAAGCATAGTATTAAAAGGCAAATTTATATAGATCAAATTAGACGTATACATTACAACTAATGAACATTACGGCATACCTTTAGGCATACATTTATGAGCAATGGAAAATTCGATACTAAAGTAAGTAAAGTGTAAAAATTGAATTATAACATAAGTGTTTGGATTGAACATGCCGCCCGCCTTGAGGCACAAAATGTGCCCTCAATCGTCAGTTGTATTTGGAAGTGGTGCACTCTTGTGGATGGCTCGACGAAGAACTCCTACTGTTGTTTTGATATCAACCACCCGCACCTTGCCATCCTTGCCTGGGATAGCGTTGACTCCTTTACCCAATAGCCATCTCTGTGGAGGAAGATTTTCATCAGATATGAGAACAAGTGAATTGATTAGAATGTTTGGCGATGCTGTCTTCCACTTGTATCTTAAATGAAGAGCAGACAAATATTCATTAGACCAACGTTTCCATAAATGCGTGTGCGCAGCTAAAATAGGCCACCACCTTTGCATATAAGTTACGTCCGAATTCCATGTATCTGGTTCCAATAAGCAATGTAATGGAGCTTGGCCCCAAAAGTCTGCAGGTACTAAGGCTACCTCATCGTTTGGATCGGGCGACAACTGGCATATTGCCCTGGAATTGGGCACAGCTTCAATTTGGCAGCAGATGGTAAGACACCTCCTCGAAAGCCAGTAAAGAATTCTCAAGTGTCCGAAGTAGATGTGCCTTGACGGATTTTATAGCTGCTTCCCAAATCACACCAAAGGGGGGTGACCTCCGGGGTATATGAGGAAATTGATTCCGACTTCTGTGCACCACTGTGCTATGTTGGTTTGGTACCTTTCGTTTAAAAATGCAGCTTAGAACTCGGCCAACATTTGTTTACCACCAACGAAATTCATTGAGTTGTCGGAATAAAGTTGCTTGCAAAGTAGTCGACGACTAACGAACCGCTTACAACCTCCAATTGGACTCGTCTAGATAAAAAGCAAACAAAGAAGTAAATTACTTGTAAGGGATTTGCCCCAGTAGCTTATAAGTGGTCCATATGGGACCGCGGAAATCAAAACCCACATTTTCGAAGGTTCCGTCACCAACTTATCCATTTTGAGGAAGATCTATCTTAGCGAAGTTTAGGATATAACGACGGTAATAACCAACAAAACCTAAAAAGGATTTTATGTCTTTTTCTTTCTTGGGTACTGGGTAATTTTGGACTGATTCTAGTTTCGAAGGATCCGGTGTTACTCCGTTTTCTGTATCCAAATGTCCAAGATAAGCTATTTGTTTGCATTAAAAATGGCATTTTGCAGGCTGTATCATAAGATTATTTACTCCAAGCCTATTGAAAACGTGTTGGAGTCTTGCATTATGCTCTGCCAAATTGTATCCATAGACTATTATGTCGTCCATGTATTCAAAGCATTCTATGCCTTGGAGTAGGACTAAAACGTCGGTCATCATCCTTTGAAATGTGGCTGGTGCACGTTTCAATCCAAATGGCATTCTGTTAAAATTGTAATGACCGTAAGATGTGCTGAAAGCAGTTTTTTCCTTATCATGGTCATCCATTTGCATTTGATGGAAGCCATTAGCTAAATCCAATGTACTAAAATATTTAGCTTCCCCCAGCTGATCTAGTCTATCAGTAATGTTGGGTAAGGGTATGTCGTTGAGGCGCCTGAAATCGACAACTACTCTCCATCTTTTGTTTCCTGAAGTATCAGGTTTTTTCGGAACTAGAAGTAGGGGAGGGTTCCAGGGGCTAGAACTAGGGCTTATGATTTCTTCATGGAGCATTTTATTTATTTGTGAATTAATCTGAGTACGCTGAGATTCTGGAAGTCTATAAGGTCTTATGTTGACAATGGGCTTTTCAGGTAGCGTATGTATTTGGTGCTTAATTCCACTTGTGCAAGCTAGGAAGTCCCCTTCTAATAGAATATGTCATTGTATTCTCGACAAGTATCTAGAATAGTTCGTGGTTCTTCCGCGTTGCAATGAGAGAGGTATAGCTCGTTCTCGAGTCTATTTAGTCTCTGTTTTCTTGGATCCTTTTTCAGATTTAATTTTATTATATTATAATTATTTAGATTTCGTAGGTGAGGTCATATTTCTGTGTTTCTTATAGTGATCTCTTGCTGATTTGAGTTCAGGATTAGGATAGTCGCGTGACCTGTTTCGGCAGGTTCTACTAGCGCATTTCCTGTGATTACTCCTGCTTTCAGTTCTTGGTGTTCACTAAAGAAACTACTTCTTTGATTTAGTTTTACTTTTGCTACCATTGGTCTACGTGCTGTTATTTTTATATTTTCGGCTTAGTACTGATTTATATTGCTTGTTATTTTCGAAACATTTCTTTGTTTCTTACCCTTAGGCTAACCTCATTGTGGGGAGGCCTTGTCAACTTGTACCAACTGAAAGTCTTGGCTTGGAGCTTTCAAACCTCCATACCTGCTATCAGAGCTGGTGTAAGTCAAATTTTCAAAGCTTGGGTCATTCAAAGCTTCATACTTGACATTTGAGTTTGTAACAGACGCTGTCGTCACATGTGAAATCATCGGAATATAGTGCTACCGAATACCCCGCAATGTCGCTCATTCCAATTCTAATCAGATCAAGTTCTTGTTTTACTTCACTATTCTACGAAACATACCTTGTTGAATTCAGGACCCATCAATAACGTAGTTCTAGTATTGCCATACTTTCCTTGAGTAAGAGTTTCGAAACTCTCTCTGAACGTATCCGTATCCGAATTTTAGTCATACATTTTGTCCAAATTACTATTCGAATAGTACCAATCCATGCGGAGCAATGGGACACTTAAAGCATGCATTAATACTAGCAATGCGTCCAAGATATCAGCCTGATGACCGACGCAGTCTTAAATTAGAGGGTCAATAAAAGTTCTCTACGCTATTAAATAAATACGAAACTTCAAGATGTTGGAGATTCAATTGAACAGTCACTGGATTGATTATGAGTCACACTAACGCTGTTCCATCGCGAGTTCAGATAGATTTGAGGTATAAAAACCTATTTCGGCAACTAAATGTGCATACAACATAACCCTTACACTCAAAGATTGTGCGAAGTAGTAGTAAAAAGAAATGCTCCTAAATGAAAAGAATAAAATATAATTATAGCAAAATATATATAATTTAAAGAAAGGAATGCGTAGAAGAGAAATAAAGAAACTAAATAATGATGCCAAGCACGGTCCACTTATACAGGGGGATCTGAGAAGCCCGTGAATTAAACGCTCCGAAAGATCCCCATGCCCACATAGGCGCATGCTATCACTGGGTTAGGTGCAGTAAGTACAAATTCAGTATTGAACTAGTGCAAAGGTATGACTGGGTCAAGAATGAAATAATTCAGTAAAAAAAATAGTAACAAACAAACAAAAAAAGACAAGACTTAGGTTAAGGGGAACACATCCCTCACGTCCATTTGGACTCTGCACATAATGAAAAAAACAAACAAAATATGGTATTGTGTACATATAGATCACGACTGAATAATTCAGATAATCACTCATTCTATGGATTGCTTCACACACGCGGCCGGTTGAACACGTGGTTATAGATTAATTTAAAGCGAAAGGGTAAAATGTAAACACTTTTGAATTAGATAAATATTGCGAACTATCAGTAAGGATTAGAAGAATTGTCAACCAAATCTCCGATTTGGCGTAATGCATGATAGAATAGATTAAGGTCCATTTAGTAATAGATTCCGAACTGAATTGTGAACTTAGGCGTAGTTGTAGAGTTAAGTTGTAATCTAGAGCGTAGCGAAAGATTAGGTAAGAGTGAAAGCGAAAGTATGGATGCATAGCCGAGAAACAAGATGCCGCGAGAAGCATTGTGAGAATACGACGATATTTATCAAAATTAGACGGAAATATTAATGTAAATGAACTCCAATATGTGATAAAACAACTGATACTAGGAATCAAACCAAATTTCCTGTAGGTGGGTTAACACTGTAGACCTAGGACAGCAACTGAATTAACGTCTAAACCCAAAGCGGGAACACAACAAATAACTTCCAATAATAATTTGGTTAACAATAGTATTAAGTGAAAAATTAATTTCCAATAAAACTTATCTATCGTTACGTGACAATGGAAATAATCTCAGATGTCACAGCGAATTGTCAGCTGACCAGTATGTATATGGCAGTTTGGAAATGGACTGATTTAAGTTTCTTCAAGGTGGTAAAACTTCGAACCAAGATGAAGTTAGTCAGGGTTACTGTACCAAGAGTACGATATCCGAAATTGAAATTTGTTATTTGTAAGGTAGTATTGATTATAAATACTCAAAGTTTGTCAAACAACGATTGTTAGTAACTTTAAGATAGATTAAGATGATTTAATCGCTTGCTAAGAGTTGTAAAGTAGTCAGACGAATCGCAGCTAGGTAGACTAATCAGTGAAGTCGCCAGATCCCAGTGTGGGCCCAGCTTTAGAAGTGCGTATTTCGAAGACGAGTGCGTGGTGTGATTAGAATTGCGGAGCCGCGCAGATGAAGGAGCTCCCTCACAGTCGCCCGAGTTGGAAGACATTTGTGAAAAGTAAATTCTCTAGTAGTGCTATATATATATTGGGAAAATAAATAAGCAGGATCTGCAGCGATTAATTACGTGAGCTCGACTCGAAACGATTAAGCTGCTTGCCGAAAACCGACAGAAGGGCACCAGAGCTGAAAATTCGGAAAATCGAAATTTATACAAAATTAAGATAAGTACGAAAATTGAAATTTCTACAAAATCGACATGAGTACGAGCCTCACCCAAGTTATTTGGATGCCGAAGCAAAGATAGAAAGGCACCAAAGAAGAAAAGGAACCGCGATTGTGAGAAGCCCCTTTAAGTCTCGAGGAGTGATCAACTGAGAAAAGGGGGAAAGAAAAGGCTTAGAAGGAACTCCAAAGAAACGAAGGCGCAAAACCACCGTGAGCGTAATATTATAATTCAGATGGCGGCATTGCATACATCAGCGTCTGCATAGCGGTACTTCGCACCAGAGTGCCATCCTAGCAGTACTTTGCACAACAGCTTCAACATAGCGGTACTCAGCGCAACAACGACACCACCTGTGATGAACAGTTAGTATAAAACACGTGGTAATTAGATAATTTGAAGTAAAAAGAAAAGGGATACAAATAAGTTGTTAGTTATAGCAGTTAGTATAAAACACGTGGTAATTAGATAATTTGAAGTAAAAAGAAAAGGGATACAAATAAGTATTGAATTATAAGGCTAAGTTTAGTGGCTAGCAGTAGAATTAGAAATTATATTTCGTGGAATAAATTGTTACAGATCAAGTGCTGAGTTTTAAACCAAGTTTCTCCCGCACATGCAAGATATTTTCGTAAAGGAACACCTGAAAGAAGGTTGTTATAAATTATGGCGAAACAAATTGTTCGAACTTGGGTCACTCAAACCTTCATATTCGATTTTGTACAATGTCTCTGAATTTGCCTTATTAAATTTGTTAGTTCTTTCGCCTCTGTTGGGCTTATTAATTTTTAATGATAGACTCTTATTTTCGTAGTCTATTGTGCTAGAAAATTTATTACAAAAGTTATGACCTAGAATTCCATCATATTTAAGTTGGTGGTCATCTTCCACCATGTGTATATCGTGGATAAAGATATTTTTTCCTATTTTTTTCCAGCTGGCGGTGATACCTCTGTGCTTTTGGTTCTATCAACCATTGTGTCATCAAGTGATCTGGTTGCTTTGAGGGGCGATATCTCGCCTCCTGTATCGATTAAAAAATTACTAGTATCAAATGCTGTGATAGAATTTCTGATCGTCAGAACTAGTGATTGGCGATCAGTGTTATGAGGGAAGTAAAGCATTTGATTTAATTTTTGGGATGTCGATGGACATCCGCGGATACAGTCATCTGGTTGAGCCGAGACTGAGCGAATGGCATCTTTGTCTGCTGATTTTTCGGTTTTATTTTGGCAGTTGCTGCTCTAATGTTTGGCGACCGTTTAGGTGATCCTGTGAAATTCTGTTGGGACCTTTCATTTTGAGGAACATAGGCCTCTGGTTGGTTGCCTTGAAAATAGTGATTAACTGGAGTATTCAGTTGATACTGTGCAACACTCGAAGTATAATACCTTTGTGGATAATTTTCCCTTTGTATATTTGAATGAGGGAATGCTCTGTTATTACTTGGATAGCTTTGCTGTAAAAGTCTTTTAGGACATTCAGAGAAGTGATGATTTGGTATTTTGCAATATGAACAAATGATTGAGGGTTTTTCTGTTTTCACTCTGGTGGAATAACAGACTTCAACTGTGTGTCCTTTTCTGTCGCATTTTGAGCAATTCTTCGTGACCTTTCGCCTTAGTCAATAGACGAACCTGACTAACTTTGAGACCATCCTCACATGCTCGGAGAACCATGTTCTGATTTTCTCCAGCTAAAAGATTTTTTAAGGGTTTGATCACTTGTAAAATTAGAAGTTGCACCATCATATAATGCTAACAACTTGCGAGCACGAAAGTTGAAACCTTTCATATTCTCTCCAGATTTTTGTCTGAGTGCGAGAATCTCATTTTGTATTGAGACTCTAGAACGAGTCTCCAAAAATTGCTCTTGCAGTGCTTTTTGTAGTTCTCTTAAAAAATTTATTTCGTTATATTTAACGATGTCATAGGCTCTGCCTACCAATTTCGTTTTAATTATTTGCAAAAACAGAGCTTTTTCTGTTTCTGCAATACCTTCTTTCTGAAACATTTCGCATGTATTCAGAAATCGGTGTAAATCATTAGAACTACCATCGAATTCTGGAATGAGTGATCTAGCATCACTAGTGATAACTTTTCGGCTATCGCCGCAAATTGATCGTTGGGCATATTGCGAGCTCGTTTCCGTGCAGGTCTTCTGTAGATGATTAGCCCAGAAAGAAGCGTACCTCTTACGCCTCGACGCTTTTGTTGTCGAGTATGAATTTTGAAGAGACATTTTTTTTTTAATTTTCCTGGTATGGTTTTTTTCGACCTTGACGAGATATTAACTCAACTAATATCCCGGAGAAATATTCACAACACCGATAGCACTTAATTTAAAAAAGGGTATGGTTTTCTTTGCTTTAAAAACGTGAAGACCAGAAGTACATTCAATTTTTATATTTGTAATAGATATGTATATAAAAAATATAGTATAGTATATTATATAAAATATTTATTATAGATGTACTTATAAAAACCTTATTACTCTATTCCTAGAGCGTCTAGTACCTTTTGGTAGAAGTCGTCGTCGATTTGTGATTTGTAGTCTTCTTCTGGATATATCTGGTAACTCAGTGTTCTGTAGATCGCATGCGGTGAAGGGCTCTCGTATCTGAGTAGGACGTCCAAGAAGTGCTCGATTGGATCTACGTGTTCCTCGAGATCGTCAAACCACGGGTTATAGATGGGACCAATGCTTCGTTCTCCGTCGGATGACGCACTGTTTTCTTCGGATCCGGGGTTATAATAACAATCCGTAATGTCTTCCTCAAGCTCTGAGAATAAGCCTACCTCTGTCGTCTCTGAATAAGAGTCCGCTTCTAAGTAGGAGGCTTCTTCGGCGTCTCCTGGCTCGTAGTCCAGTTCTTCGTCTGGGTGTCCCAGTGGGCTAGTTTGTTCTACTTCTCTTGGCCAACACATTCTTTTGTGGGTGTAGCCGTGGGTCTTACAAACCGTTTGACTCATCTGCATCGCTGCCACCAGTTTTATTTATGTTGCGCGCCGGCAACAAGAGTCCAATTTTATTTATTGTTGCGGGCCGGCAACAAGGGGGTAATAGTAATTGTCGGGTAGATAATTACTTTCGAGAAAATGAGATAACTGGCTTTCCCGAAATAACGCCGATTTTATTTATATTCGATTTTTAGTTTACAATAGTTAATAGTTTTAAATATACATTCACAATAGTTTAAATGTACCCTCGCAATGGTTTAAGTATACTTTCACTATGACTTTGTATGCTTTCAACTAGAGGCCTTGCCTTGGGTAGGGGGACTCTCTAGTATCGGGTCTAGAATATTTCTGATTTGCCTTACATCAGAACTCTCTATTTATTCAAAATCAATCTGCAGTGGTTAATACTCTTTTACACTTGCAGATTGATTTTTTAGCGTTTTTCGTGGTAACCAATCAAAAATTACCTATCGAGCATTTTTCTCAGAAAAAGCAACCCAAAATCACCTATCAAGCATTATTTCCAATAAAGGTGAAACATTTATTGGAATAATGCAATTTGATTTTTCACCAGCAAATTATAAAAAACAATTGAGAACAATTGTATGAAAAGAACGGTATCAATTTTCACACGAGTCCCAAAACAATAATTCAACTGCTTTATTACGAACAAATGACAAAAAGAAATTTGATGCCGGCTTCCGCTAAGGCAATTTCTTTTGGTCAATATGTCGTACAGCGGGTGTGAGGTAAAATCGTTTAGCGAGTACCATGCTTTACTTCTTATCGCTTTGAATTAATCAGGTAACAGGCCTTGACTACCAAAGAATTACTACGGTGGACATGGCTACATCTAACGATTGCTCATTTTATGTTGCAACTTGACCACAGTCGTGTGCGCATAGTTGTTTGTTTATTGTTCTAATTCTCATTGTGGGATCAGATAACCGTGACCTATGAATAGGAGATGCTTGTTTGAATTTTGTATGTGATGTGTTATGAATCAGAGGCAATTGAAGTGGTTATTGCTTGATCATATTATTTGGATTATTTTGGGGATTCGTAACAGCAGAGAGGAAAGTAGTGCAACATCTCATCGCATGGTGTCATATATGTATGTTTGTTAGAACATAGCATGTGTTTTAGCATCCTGCACCACTCAACCAATAATACCATAAATGTAAAGTATTTTGCAAAAGGACTCTCACTGGTTTCCGAAAGAAATTTTAATGAACTAAAAATTTAAGGATCCTCTTCTCCCATTTTGTGGAGAAAACGAGGATCCTTTTCAAAAATTTTGTAACGAAGATACAAATTTAAAACCGAATTAAATTATTTTTGCCCGCCACTGGGTTATTTAGTTAAAACTTGAACTAAAGTGCAAGTAACCACGCCGCTAAGGCATGCAAATAAGCTGCCATAGTCACAGGCTGTATGATCAGCACGCCAACACATGTACTAACCAAGTACAGGAAAAGATTTTCAAAAGATTTTGCAAGCTCTTTTATATTTACGCCAGTAGCAGCATCAGCCACTCAGCCACTGAGAAGCTCTGACCCCCGGCTATATAAAGCACGCCAATCGCCCACAGAAATCAGTCTGGTCAGCGAACTCGACGAGTTAGGTGACCAGACAATTTTACTGGGTTTTCTAGTGAAGTGTGAAATTCCCGCACTTGTGAAAACCTAGCACGCCGTGTGAGTAATCCCCGTGCATTTTCTTAATAATTATTTGGTACGTCATGTGATTATTCACCGTACCATCCGTCCTTATCCGTTGTGTTAAGGTTAGTGTGTAGAGGAAAATGCAATGGCTCTTGAATTCCTACAACGCGTGGAGAGGTCGAAAAGTACTGGTAAAAATAAAACTTGTCGCTTTCGATTTTAACTCTAAATTTTATTCGACTAGTACACTTAATTTATATACAAAAAAATGATGACATTTAGAAAAGAAATAAAGAATACATTACAAAATATGTGGGCTGACAAAATCAAATAAATATCCGTGGTTACGGAGTGCGTTTAACCAGGTTTGATATTTTTCTTGTAGGTCGCTGTAGTAATCTTCAGTACTGATAAATGTAGCGAGTACTTCAATGGCGATTCCGTTATGATCTGCGGTGGAATACCAGGTAGCCATTTCTTCTTTAACAGAAGAAATTACTCGAGTTAATCGGCCGTCAAAGTTTCTTAGTTTCTCAGATATGAGAAATGCTGATTGATTAATTTTCGTAGATAAAAGAAGCATCTGTCGATTGGATGAGTGTAAAAGATTGTGCTGATTCTCTTGCAAAAGCTCAATATCAGCATATACCTGATCATTTACTCCAAAGATGCTGGTTAAAAGACTGCCAAGTATCCCCCTCTTAGATCTGCCTTTCGGCTTCGTTGTACTGATAACTTCTTTTAAGGTCTTAAAGAGATGATTTCTTCTTGAGGATGCACGTTCACACAGTGTTTGGCAGTGCGTCATTTTTGTGATCTCTCTTGTTTCTTCACACATATCTTTGATCTGGTTCCAAGTATTAGTTATGTTTTTTCTGATCAGTGATTATTTCTGCCTTCGAAAGTGCGACCTGTAGGCGAAGGTTCCCACGTTTAATTTGTGCGTGCCCCAAGTTCACCAGAAAAAGCCCCGGCTTGGGTTGGAATATTTCATAGTCTTGGGCGAAAACTATCGTTAACCAATAAAGTAGAGACAAGGTTGTGCGCAGCAGGTTCTGTGCCCAAGTCCAAGGCGCAATGGTTGGTTTCTTTTTCCGTTTTGGTTCTGTGGATGAAATTTTATCGAAATGATTGGGCTGTGACCACAATTTTGCCTCTGACTGCAGAATCGAGCAAGATTTTCGTTTCGTGTTATTTTTATTTGGAGCAGACTCAAGACTTCTTGACACTGTGTATATTCTCGCCTTTGACTTAGCTACTAAAGTAGTCATTGTCGTGATTGAATTTTGAGCTTCGCTTGTGTCTTCTGAATTTAGTATGGAAATAGGAAGTTAACAGATCTTGTGAATAGGCCATTTCTTAATACAGTTTTTGTATTGCACCGAAACAATTCGGACTACGCCATCTTCTCCCGGATGTACTGGGGTAACTCGCCCTAGTGGCCACCTTTGTGGTGGTAAAGAATCTTCTTTTACCAAGACCAATTCTCCGATCACTGGATTTTCCCCCAACGTCTTCCACGTGCTTCTCTGCTGAAGTAACGATAGGTATTTTTGAGACCAGCGCTTCCAGATATCTTGATGCAGTTTCGTGACTAACTTCCATCTCTGACGAAGTTCTTGTGTAGCTATTTCAGATTGTGGTGGTGCTATGAGCGGTCGTCCAATCAAAAAGTGCCCTAGCGTCAGCGGTTCCAAATCTGTGGGATCGCTGGAATGTTGCCCTATTGGTCGTGAATTCAAGCAGGCTTCTACTTGGCACAGTACCGTGCTGAATTCTTCATACGTAAGCAGCATTTCTCCTAGAACTCTTTTTAGATGTCCCTTCACTGATTTTACTCCAGCCTCCCATAATCGTCCAATATGAGGACTAGCTGCGGGAGTAAACTTCCAGTCAGTGTCATCATTAGCTGTGGTCTCTGCCGCTTGCTTTGTAGATCGATTGATTGCTAATTGTAGCTCCTTATCCATCTTGTTTCTGGCACCAACGAAGTTGGTGCCATTGTCACTAAATATTTGCTTGCAGGTTCCCCGGCGAGAAAGAAACCTTTTATAACCCGCTAAAAATGCATCAGTGGTGAGGTCGGTGACTAATTCCAGGTGGACTGCCTTTGTTACTAAACAGATGAATATGGAAATGTATCCTTTATTTGTTTTAATTCCTCTGCCTTTTGAGGCTTTTGTGAGAAATGGACCAGCATAATCGATACGACAGTGGGAGAATCGCGGCGACGGAATGATTCGGGCTTGCGGTAAGCTACCCATGAGTGGAGTATTAGTATTTTGACGAAATCTTGCACACCTTATGCACTTATGATTCCTTCCTTGGACTACTCTTTTCCTATCAATGATCCAGAAGTTCATCCTTATGTAATTTAAAGTTAATTGTGTACCACCGTGTAACGTTTGCTGATGTGCGTGATCTATTATTATATTTATTATATGGTGTTTTTGTGGTAAAAGTATTTGGTTCTTGGCATACATTGGCAGTAGAGAATTCTTTATTCTGCCGCCTACTCGCAAAATTATCTCATTATCAAAAAATGGATTTAGCGAAAGAAGTTTACTTGTCTTTCTTATTGGTCTGTTTTTGCTCATTGCTTCTACTTCATCCGAAAATTCCTGCAACTGCACAATTTTGATGATGCGATTCTTGGCTTCATGGAGCCATGTGTTATGGACTTCTTACGATTTTTATGAACCTGAGACTATAAGCTATAATCCTTATTTGTTTTGTATATGTTGAGCAGGTAAAGATTTCTTCTGTCTGAATTGTTGCTTTTACTGCCATGACTTGAGTTTTCACTTCTTTATCAGTAACTATATTTAGCTTGTTGGATGGCCATGCATTGGGTGTTTGACTGAGCTAGAGTGGCCCTCTCCACCAAAGATCTCGAATTACGAGCTTGGTTGGGCTAATTCCCCTCGAGGCAATGTCCGCAGGGTTTTGATCTGATCTCACATGTCTCCATATGGCCTTGTCAAAGTTTTTCTTGAATACGCTAGCCAGGTCTGGTCTCCATTTTACGGTATACACATCGACCGTATCGAGTCTGTTCAGCGGAACTTCTTACGATTTGCTCTCAGGCACCTACCCTGGAATAATTCAATAATTCTTCCACCCTATAAGGATCGCTTGAAGCTTTTAAATATGCACTCGCTAGAGAAACGTCGTATGGTTGCCGATAAACGTTTGTGCATCAACTCCTAAACGGGAATATTAATTCTCCATTTTAACTTAATAAAATCTCTTTCCGTGATAGTAGGCACAATTTAAGAAGGCTACCTTTGTTGCATGTTAACTCCTCAAGGTCTAACTTTAGCAAGTATGAACCTGTTAATCGCATGTGTATTTCTGTTAATAATATGGCTGAGCATTTTGTTCTCGACGTTTCTAAACATGTTTTAAAAAAACGTCTATATAATATTTAATCTATTTTGTTTAATGTTTTGTGCATGTAATTTCATCTGGTGTTGGTTTATGTTTAGTGTAACATACTAATACTAACACCGACTAAGTGATGAATCGCATGTATTGTTGAGACGTTTATTTATTAAACGTGTCCATGAAGCGAGCTTGTGTTAAGCTGGTTCTGATAGTCAATATATTGTGTATTTCGGACACCCTGTTTGCTACAAACGGCTGCCAGGTGTTCGGATTCTTTGCAATCCATGCTAATGCGATTTCAGAGTCGCACCAGGTGAATACTTCCGGTAATTCGATATCCAAAGATGTGATGGTCGATTTTAACAATTGTGTTAACAGGACAGCACCACAGAGCTCTAGTCGTGTTATTGTAACTTTTAGTTAGGGCGCCACCATGGTTCGTGCTGCTAGTAGCGTTATATGCACCTTCCCAAGAGAATCTGTTATTCGGGAGTATACTACTGCCGCATATGCTTTTTCGGAGGCGTCGCAGAAGCCGTGGAGCTGAATATGTTGCCCAGGTTGGTATTTGATCCATCGCGGAATTCTAATTTGTTGTAGAGTCTTTAGATCTGCTTCGAGTTGCCTCCAAGAGTTTGTTATTTCTGTGGGTGGAATTTGGTCCCAATCTATCCCAGCCTTCCATAATGATTGCATGAGGAGTTTAGCTGTTATTCTTACTGGTAAAAGGTACCCGAGGGTGTCAAATATTGCTGCAATTTTTGATAGTAAAGTCCGTTTGGTTAATTTTGTAACCTCCTCCTCTGTTTTCAACTGGAAGAAAAGGTCATCCTTTTTGGGATTCCAGTGTATTCCTTTTCATTTTCTTCACCAATTTCTGGAACTCCCTTTTCGATAATCTCCCCAAGAATGTTTCTTAACAATTCCTCATTGCTTGGGGTCCATTTCCGAAGATTGAATCCTCCTATATTTAGGAGCACAATTATTTGACCTTGAAGTTCTTTGGCTTCTGATACAGTGTTCGCTCCTGACAGCATGTCGTCTACATAAAAATCTGCCATTAGCACTACCATTATTACTACCATTAGCTGCATTAGGACCTTGACTGCATGATATGTGGCGGGAGCTGTTCCATAAGTAACGGTGTTTAAGACAAACTCTTGAATACGTTCGTCAGGATTTTTTCGCCATAATATGCGTTGGTAATTTCGGTCTTCTTTTGCCACGATAATCTGTCGGAACATTTTTTCAATGTCTGCAGTGAAAACAAAACGATGCTTCCTCCATCTTAACAGGATTTGGCTTAGATCTTGCTGAAGCTTTTTTCCGGTATGAAGGAGATCATTCAGGCTTGACCCATTATTGATTATTGTGATTGCGAATGAAGTTTGAATTGCTGACCTTGTTATTGGGTCACAGCTAGATGAATTTAGCGTGAATTTTTTTACATATTGAACTGAAATGAAAAAGTTATTGTTCAGCACTGAACAGTTAGCGTGAACTATTACGCCTTAGCATTTCCCTGGTACGTCGTGTGATTATTCCCCGTACCACCCATCCTAATACGTTGTGTTAAGGTAGCGTGAACTATCCCGCCTTAACACTTCCCTGATACGTCGTGTGATTTTTCCCCGTACCATACGTCCTCATCCGTTGTGCTAAGGTAGCGTAAACTATCCCGCTTTAACATTTTCCTGGTACGTCATGTGATTATTCCCCGTACTATCCATCCTCATCCGTTGTGTTAAGTTTAGCGCGAACTATCTCGCCTTAACATTGCCCTGGTACTTCGTCTGATTATTCCCAGTACCATCCGTCCTCATCCGTTGTGTTAAGGTTAGCGTGAGCTATCCCGCCTTAACATTTCTCTGGTACGTCGTGTGAGCAATTCCCGTACTATCCGCTGTATCCTCTTCGAAGTATATTAGAACTAAGGCATAGGTCCGTCGTGTGAAAAATCCCCGGACCTCTTCTAAAAATAGCGAGGTCTGTGTGAAATATCCCGCCTCCGCAAGTATTCTCTTGAAACGTCACCTCCTTTCCCCCTCAGGTTATTATAGTGTTAAGTACAGAATTATTAGCATAGTTGTAAGCCGTGTTAAGTTCCCCTTACCACTACCTAGTTTTCAGTATAGGATACATAGATCTAGGATATATATTAAATTTTTAAGAACTAGTCTCTTTAGTGTTAAGTCCAGAATTATTTTCATACTGGTTTCCCTTACTAATACATAGTCTCTAGGAAAGGCGATAAATAGAACTAGATTAAGTTAGCTGTGTAACTGGTAGGCTATTTTGTTAAATAAAGAATTATTTTTATTTATATTGTAACTGAAGGAGTTTCCTTTTTCGAAACTCTTGTCCGACCAGCTATCCGCAGCCATCTCACCGAAACTCCGTAACAGTTTCTTGAGATATATTTTAGTTTGAAGGTCCTGCGTCAAAAGAATCCTGTTCCATTAAGTTCAGTGACAAAAAAATATTTTTTTGTGAAAAAAATGACAAGACAGATACCTACATAAAGATTAAAAACAAATAAGCTAAATTTTTGAATTGATTTTGATGGAAGATGCCTCAAAAGAAGCCTAGGGACATGTCGGGGCAATTCAGGGCAAGTCAAAAGGCATTTCAGGGCAAGTTAGAGCAAGACAGGGCAATTCAAGGCAATTTAGAGTACGACAAAGGGCATGTCAGAGCAAGTCTGCGCAAGTCTAGGCACGCGTTCGCCCAAAGAATGAAAATTTCATTTTAGTTTGGTTTTTGTTGATTTTATTTAATTAATGCGCGCCTGGTTGAGTTTTGTATTTAGATATTAGGTAGATTATTTAATAACAAATTTATGGACACAACAATTATAAAAAATAAAGAAATTTCACTTAGGTGAAACATACTACGGGGCAACGGCCGTCTATGGTGGGTCCACGCACTGAACTCCGCCCGTGTGACAACGTGTGATGACGAGCTTTTCATCACTTCGCGCGGACAACTGGACGCGCGGGCATTTTGAAGCATGTGCAACATTGGCCTTAATGATGTTTAAGCGTTTTAACACTGGTACGGTACGTAGACAAAATTAACGTAATAACCTTAAGTTGACTTTAACATAGGTACATCATATACTTATCCATATTGTCACAGCTTTTTTTCGATAGCGTTGAGCTTATTGGCCGAGCGGTAAACAGTGGATAGGTTAGAGATTAGGGCAGTTTGGATAAGATTCGCTGATTGCAATTCGAGTGTAATAAGTGCAAGCGCTACACCTGTAATTTCCCCTATTGTCATTATTGGTGCTTTCTTGAGTTTTCCCCCAGTTCAGGATACGAAATGAAAAAAAAAAAATCTTTCGGGATTTCTTGTGTTTTCTTTTCTTTTACACATAATTTACTCCAGTTTACAAATTCCTCAATCTTCAAAGACCACAACTTGATTTTGTTTTTTTTTTTTCTACACAGCGACAAGTTTTTTCAACTATTTTCTCAAAGCTAAGACTATACAATAACGTGACTTGCAAATTTTGTTGAGGGCCTACATGACTTACTCTCGTACTCTTTTAACATAATTTTCTAACTTCATTTAGCCTAAGCGGATTCAGCGGCCTCCATGGTTATAAGAACAATTTGTTACGACAATTTTGATCTTTAATACATGTTACATTTATTTCATGTATTCCTAACCTCTAAGTTGGGCTGGCAGCACTGGTGGCGGCCGGGTCGCAGGTGCGCGCAGCAAGCGCATCATGTCATCATCATTTGTTAGTTAGTTGGTTGCATAATAGCATAATTTAAGTGGCCATATATTCGCTGTAATTACGTATATTGTTATATTCTATTATTATATGCTACCGGCGGTGCAAAGGGTTGGTGAAGCGCAGACCTGCCAGGGGAGAATAACTGGATGTGAAAAGCCATATATGCGCACCGTGCTTCGTTGTGCTGAGGACATTGACACATCTGATTACTGATGATAGTGCGTGTACCCAGTGAAGCCTAGCGCGAATATGACCTAATATGCAGCTTGGTATTTGTACCTTGTTATGCTATAAGACTACTGGCGTTAGTCTCAATGCTCTCCTAGCCTAAAGGGCGGATCATAATCTTCTCATGGTCCACTGCTGTCACCTTATAAGTGCTAATATGATTAAGCTCAATCGGAGGTACCAGTAATGTTTAAGTACCTGCATGTAAGGTTCACTGGGAGTACTCATGATCGTATGATCATGTTATACGAAGCCATTCCAATTGGGTAGCCGACGTTCCTAACTTGGTACTACGGGGTTGAGGAGCCCCGAATAGAGCTGCATTTAGTAGCAATATTCGCCTTAACTTGGGATGGCCCCCTCTGTGGGAGCATCGTAGTATTTGGGGTAGCCCATATGCGGGTAGAGAGAGATTGTCTAAGTTTCCATGACTTGGGCGAACATTCTTCTCTAAACAGAGTAGTTTGTTTTATTGACAAAATTGCATACTGCGTCCGTGAATTTGAAGGATGGTCGCTTATTAATGTATGCTTAGAGGATTGGCTCTAGGCGTGGAGTTGCGCTAAATCAACCGGGTGCCGTGACATACAGATCGGAAGAGATTTTAGGTAGGTCTCGCTTCGACCTACAAGTCCAATGTCAAGCATACACTGACATACAGTGGTACTTCTGAGATAGAATATAAATATATTCTGCCCCTCGAGGGCGTCGATGATCGGTTGTTTTCTAATCCGTGCATTAAGACTGCCGTGAGATTAACCCATAAATGCAGGTGCTCACGTCAAACCACGACAACTTTCTGTAATATTCTACCCTCGCGCGGAAAGTAAGACTGTGATGCGCAGGGTTACCAAGGTGAAAGGGGTGCCGGGTTTACCAAGGTGAAAGGTGTATAAGAGTAAATCTTTCAGGCTAATGGAAGAAATTTGTCGAGTTGTTGTTTTGCTGGAATAAACGCTTTGTATCTCCTATCGTGGGCACTGTAAATGGCTCTTCTTGGGCGAAAGATGCCAAGGGACCTAGTAAGTGCCCACATGCGCGATTCCACTGCAAGATAATTAAATGTGATATCTCGTGTCTTTGTGGGTACTGTATTAATGTACAATAATGATCCCATAGGTAATGTACACAGAAGTTATGTACACATGTAATAGTAAAAAGATCTCAAACCTAGTCCTAGCCAGGGGACAACAATTTGAAAGTATAGTTAAAGTAGATAATTTTGGAAATTAAGCATGTACAATGGTAACTCTTATATGGCGAGTATGCATGGTGAACCTTGTATGGCGAGAAGGTATGGTATACTATAGACCCTCTCCAGACTTTAATCGGGTATATCTTAACTTTCTCGTGATCCGTGCTTACAGCGCCTATTAAAAGTTGTTCCTGCCTGTATAGGAGAGAGAGGAGATACTTTTGTAGACATTTCGAATAAGATGTTAGGCCCGGATGGAGCAACCAATCCCATCACTACAAGGATATCTTGCATGAAGATAGCCACTGGTAGTATTCATGGTATGTTGATCATGCTTTACGAAAGCTATAACAAATGGGCAGCTCGACATTGGCTAACTTGGTACTACGGGATTGAGGAGCTCTGAATAATTGGAATTATTCACCTCAACTTGGGATGACCCCTTTATGGGAGCATCGTGGTAGCTGTGGTGAAGAGTGCCGTAACCCTAGATCGGCAGAGTTTGGATAGGCCTCGCTTCGACCAGTCAGTTAATGTTAGGTCATGCTCTGTTTGCATACTAGTTCTCATTGTTACGAAATGAGGCCGTTGATTTTTGCTAACTAATCCGAGCATGAAGAATGCGGTGATATTAAGCCATACTTGGCAAGTGCTCACGCAAAAGCACAAGGACTTTCTGTTATATTCTACAAATAAAGAATAAAGTCGGATTCTGGAAGCTCACGAGGAAGCTTAACTCAGACGCCGCCTAAAAAGAAAAAAGTTAAATATCATACAAGCTTTGATGGAAGCTGGTTGAACGATCCTCTGTTTAGTGCTTGGCGTGAAAAACGAAACGATTTTACCGCTGAATGTTAGTTGTGCAGAAATGATATTTCAGTAAAATACGAAGGTAAAAGAGGTCTAGTTGTGCAGTCGGAAGTTAAAAAACATAAGTTATTTCTCAAAAAGGAGTCTTGTATGGCATCAGTGTCTATTTTTTTTTGTGAAAGAAACATTCAAAAGACGAAGATCTAATATCTGGAGTTGAACATCATCACAGCTGCTCAAACCAAGATTGTAACAATAAGATGTTCCCTACGTTGTTTCCTGATTCTGAAGTTGCAAAAAAAATAACGTGCGGTCGAACTAAAGCAACAACTATTTGTGAGAATGTCATAACCCCTCTATCGCAAGAAATCCTTCTATCGAAACTTCTAGGAGTCTAGTTACGTCTCTCTTGGAACCAATTCGTCCAACTAGCAGAAGTTAGAAATGTTTTCAGTGACGGTGAAATGGTTTTCACTTAAAGATGGTTTGAAACAAGGTTTACTTGACTTTTATCAAGACCTTCTGATGAACCTATTAAAACACAGCTCTGTAAGGTTTTACAGGAAAACGGCTTATCCTGGTCATCGGTATCTGCACTATCCGCAGATAATGCTTCCGTAAATTATTCATAATTCAATTTTTCAAAAACATAAAATTGAAAACTCAAATATTTTGAAGGCGAATTGTAAGTGCCATATTTTACACAATTGTAACAAATATGCACTAAAAGTTTTACAGTTTGATGTGGAGTCGTCGATGTTGAAAGTTTACAGCGAATTTTCCGCATTTGTCAAGCGAACTGCAAAGCTCACAGAATTCTTCATGTTCGCTCATTTAGAGTACAATTCTATTTTTCGCAATGTGCATACACGATGACTTTCTTTGCTTCCAGCTCTAGATAGATTTCTTTTGAATTGGCGGTTTTTAGGGGAATGTTTCCTTAATGAAGGCGAAGACGAAATTTGGAAAGCCTTTGATTATGAGAACTGGCTTGCATTATGCTACTGTTATATTATTCACAATATGATGCAAATTTTTGACATTTCTATTAAAAAACTGGAAAGTGACTATATTACAAGTGCGGAACTACATACAGTTATGACCGAATTGCAATCTAAAATTACCAACCAAAAAAATCACAAGTTTTACGGAAATTCGGCGATTCAGTGTTTGAGGAAGTTGACAGCTAGTGATCAAAACACTTTCAAAGAAAGATGTAGACAAATATTGGGAGCGTTGTTTAAGCTATTTAAATAAGTGGTACGAATTTGACACTTCTATATATAAGAAAATGAATATTGTAACAATGGAAAACGAAATTGACTTCAATGAACTCCAAGATCTGAGTGCTTCTCTTAACGTGCCCATAAATGAGGATAAATTGTACTACGATTCCTGTGCGCTTGGAGAAGTGCGTGACTTTGTGGCAAGTAAAACAAGGAAACAAAGTCTTGCGTTGCGTTAACTTTTTTGAAAAATGTAAAGAAGATTCGGGCAAAGAAATAAAAAAAACATGTTACATTAGCTATATGGATCCCTATCACAACTGTTGCTGCTGAACGTATTTTCAGCGTGGTAAAGGAACTGTGGTGAAAAAATCGGAATTGGCTTAATAAAACACATGTAATATCAGGAATACAAGTGTGCACGAATGTTAATAACACATGTAAAGAATTCTATAACTTTAGCCATGCAAATCAAAAGGCATTACAAGCAATTCATTGTGTAAAGAAATATCATTTTAAATCCAAAAAAATGATTTTTACTCATTTTTTTATTTTTCTCCCGGATTTCCGATCCACTGAGTTTGCAAACCTAACTCTAAGTCTTGTATACAATTTATTTCAAATTGGATTATATCATGAAAGTGTCAAAATGGTTCATTTTCAAGATTTCAATTATTCTCAATGGTTGGAAACTACAATTGTGAGATACAAGCGAAACTTAACTGCAAACCACGAATCGTGTAGTATACTCGCTCAAAAGCCTCATCTGAGGATACTAGGGTACTTGAATGGCCTCAACCATGCAATGGGAAATCAGAAGACTTTTATTGAAAAATCTGCTTAGGCCGTCCGAACCAAGGAATAAGCCTAGTCTTGACAAGATAGAAAATTGACGTAGATTTGTGTATATTTGGCTAGCCAATAGTAACATGCATTGCAAATTCACTCAAGAAGGTTCTGCGTTCACAGAGGATTCGTCACCCTCACCACAGCAGAGTAATTGGTTATTCGGAAGCGTATACGAAAAACTAAGCAAGGTGAGTCGTTTTATTACAATATATTGAAAATTTATTATCAACGGATTTAAATGAGAATGTAAGAAGAGTTAGTTTTATTACTTTTCTTTGAAAATCCACACTTGCAAAAAAAACGCCTCTAAAGTTACTTCTAAGGATGACTTTCCACTCCAGCTATTCACCCTTATAAACTTGGTAAATCAATTGTCCGCAAATCGAAAACATATCGACTTTGTCGATTCTAGTAATGCAATTTTACACGCATTATATTTTTCCGGAAAAAACTATGCTCCACAGGCTTCTAATAGAATTATTAGGCTAGACCCACAAACTTAACAAACCAATATCCTCAGAAGCTCGCATAGATTGCTGTATACTAACATATAAAGGTGCAGACAGGTGCGATCAGTCAAACTACTAATATATAGATACTTTCTTAGGTGAGCAGTCCACCCGTCAAAGCTTCCGTCGCCTCTTTCATCGACGAAGATCCTATTATAAACTTGGTTTGGATATGCCTAGTAATGGTCCTTCATTACTCATGATTCAGTATGCGTGCTCCTCTGATTAACGATTAAATATGGCACTCTTAACGGCAAATAAAAAATACCTACATATCAGCTCTGAGCAGGCTAGAGATACAATCCAGGCGCGCCTAACAAACTCATCTGATTTTTTGTTATAATAAAGTATAATTAGGAATCCAGATCACACTGACTCGCGTTCGACACGACTGTAGGCACAGATTTATTTAACAGAAATAGTACACCTGCTAACATTCAGTGATCCCGGAACCTAGGTTGTCACTCCAAATCCAGCGCCAGGACTAGTTTCATAGTTTTGGCGATTACAGAACCCTTGATTTCGCTTACTCCCTTGACACTCTCGAGGACTCCACAGGGAGTGCCACATCTGTCAAACGAGATTGCATGATTAGATGATTGAATAATGATATTGATAATATTGTTAAAAACTCAAAAATAGGGCTGAAAAGAAAAACGGTTTTAATTTCTAGTAGACTTTATTATTATCGGTCTCGAACTCAACTACTTAATTTGTATATTTTTACCTTCCTCAATCGTCAAATCAACCTCAAAATGTATTTGTTTTGTCATTTTAACAACTTTCAAACACTTCCGATTAGCAAATTAACCGACCAAGTTACTTAATTAAATCGATCGCCTAAACTCAATTTACTGTAGTACGGAAAATTGTAAAAGTTATTGAGTAAGCAAAACAATGACGATAAATTATGGGGTTTGCTTGGGTTGTTGGATTGTTGTGAAGTCTGAAACCTACATTGAGCTCATAATGGACTTCACAACAATATCCTTGCTTGAGGCAAATCGAATCGAGTCCAATTCACTGCATCTAAGACCCAAAGCTGCCTCATCTCTTTAAAACAAGATCATAAATTTTCCACTCGCGTTTTTTTTATAGAGCTCTGATTTACAATACGCCGGTTTTATGCATTGGCAATAATATTTCCAGTAAATGCAGCTGGACAGATCGCATATTTTCTCTTGTTAAAGAAGCATCCAAATGTCTTTGATTTGTGGAAAAATGTATGAAATATTTCAGCCTATCGGATTTGGCGATCATCTACAAGTCCCATGTCAGACCTAGAATTGAATACAATTCACATATCTTTGGACATGGTTGGTCGTACAGCCTTAGCTTCATTGGATATTGTCAAAAGAGAGCCTTCGAGCTTATTGGTGATTTGGCAAAAACTTGTCATATCGACTGCACTGCAACAATGTTGAATACCTTTCGCTCCTTCATGCATGGTCAATGTTCTTGTGAGATATCTAGTCTGATCCCTTCTAAAATGATTCCTGCACGCAATACCTTCGCTGCAAGTTGCGCACATACCTTCGTCTCTTCAAAATATCTTGGTCGTACAGTAAAATTCCGTGATGCTTTTTAATATTAAACTATGCAAATGTGCAACAGTCTCCCATCTTATAATATTCCTTGAGATAGAATCTGCAATAGCTTAAGGATATCTGTGTCTCCGCCACTCTCATTACATTTTCAATTCCTTTCATAGGGTATCCCCTGAGCTTGGCTTAAAAATATATAAAATCAGGACAGTACACGAATTTTTGCTCAGAAAATAATTTTTTGTGTTAACGCGTGTTGTGACAGTAACTCATCAAGCACTAGCATATCATAACAGCGCTTTAATTAATTAGTCATACTGAATATGCATAGAAACTAGAAGATCTTGAAAGTCTAAAGGAAAACTTTGTTTCCTTGGGTCAAAATATAGCGGTTTGGAATTTGCAAATTCATTTATTTGCTTAATTTCATTGCGATGCAAAGTAAATTTCAGGAATTTCCACAAGTTTTAGGGTTTGCCAGAGTAATTAAACACCCGGTGGCAATGGATCACGTAAGATTCCGTTAAAATAAACTTATGTTTGAATATGTTTTAAAATTACTTTAATAATGTTTTTGAACTGTGGTGCGATACGTACTTATACTATCTACCGGTGTACTTGACACCGTACTGTTTTCAAATATTAACAAGAGCAAGGTCACTGAACTAATCTACAGTTATATATATATATTAAAAGTCATTGAAACAATAGCAACGAACAACAATTCTTAACAAGAAGCAAAGCTTCATCGCATCTAATGAAAAGTCCTCACCGAAGACGAAATCAGTTGATTCCTCTAGATTAAAAAACAATTTTCTTTGTTTGTGACCGTCCACACAATGCCAGCAGTAAAGCAAGAAATTGGTGGTGATTCTGATCCTGATTCTCATTCTGATTCTGTTCTGATTCTGGTTGTGCTTCTGCTTCTACTTCTGCTTCTGTTTCTCTTTCCGACCCTGATACTGGTTCTGATACTTACCACGTTTATATGCAGGGTGGAACCATGATTCAACTTGGGTTCAACTCCATGTATACCCGGTACAAGTTGAAATGGGATCGAATCGACCACACTCGGCTGGCGTAGTCGAGTCGAAATGGTGTCCCAGAAACGCAGATTGACTTGTCGAGTTTGCAGCTAACAGTTGGGACTTTTTGTTTTTTTTCGTTACTCGAAAGTTTTGTTAGGTTGCATTTTTATTGTGTGTTTATTTTGTTTATTTAAACAAAATTTAAAGCATAAAATGTTATGTTGAACTGTCACTTCAATTACATTTGGACACGTTCTTAACCCAATCTCTCAACGCTGCGTGCTCAAAAACACGGGTCAAAAACTCAACTCAATCGCGACGCATTCTTTCAACTCTTCATGTAAGCATGGTAACTGATTCCAATTATGTTTCTGATTCTGTCAATTGTAACTGAACACATCCCTCTCCAGCGGTTACCTGTAGAGGAGGGGACTTGCTGTTGGCAATTCTAAAGAATGCGGGGAGGAGATCGGTAAGGTGAAGGACTATATCTGTCACGCTTCGGCTCTACACCGGTAAGGAATACATCTTCGTACCACATAAATGAATTGTATGAAGTAGGAATGGTGTGATAAGAGTGAATTCAAAATTTTGTTATAGCGTCCGGCTACGATTTATGACCAATGTCTCATAAATATTGAGTGTGAGCATGGTCGTATATATGGGGTGGGTTTGAGGGGTTCCAACACCTCCCATCGTGGTTGCCTATACATTTCTTAATCTGGTAAATCAAATTTTTTCCCACAATTCTTTATGTAGCTGCTCGCAACAATTTGTTGTGTCATTTTATATCTTTCTTCAGGTAAGGCAACTTTAGGAAAAACGTATGCAAAATAGAGAGAAAACAATAAGCAGTACAGTATATGTATATGCATATATATAAAACATCAGTAGATTGTAGCTTTCCTGGTAGACATATAAAGATGAGCTCATCAATGAGCTCCTTATGAGTAATCAGATGAACGTCCTGATGAAATTTATTCACGTTTTCAATCAGAATCTGGAAAAGGTCATTTATTTACTTATTCTCAGTTAGTGTGCTTGAAATATTGCATCTTTTTCACTTATTGATTATTTGCTTCTCTTTTGTGTATTAGATGACTACTTCGATGAGTACATAATGAGTGTCCCGATGAGCTTATTAATGAGCATGTCAATGAGTGTCAAGATGAGCTTATTTCAGTTTATTTGGAAAAGGTATTCCATTTTGACAATTTGACTGTTTGACAGTTTGCGGTTTTTGCCATAAAAACTAGTGGGGAGGGTATGTGCGAGGATTGCAGTGATTGCTTTGGTAGCATTTAAATTTGAATAAGCTATCTTCCTCACAATATCTGGAAAACAGTATGCTATCATAATGGAAATCTTCCTATAGTCCAAATTGTTTTCAATCGTTAAAGCCCCATGGTTGTATTTAAATAGCTTCAAATATTACAAGTTCACTTTTTAAGACATTTTAGATAATCACATTGTTATATCTAAATATCCTACAAAATAAACTGTTTTTATACCCTAGATGAAATCATATGGGTATACGAAGTTTGTCATTCCGTTTGTAACGCATAGAAATAATGCTACTAGACCAAAATAGATTGAACACCCAGGCATAATATTAAAAGTCCGTCGGACGGTCGGTGTGCACGGTAACTCGAGAATGGTGTATCGCACACGGGCTTCAAAAACAAAAACTAAAACTAAGTTCGAAAATGAGACAAATTGAGCCTCTCCGTGGGGTTGTAATACAAAAATTTCGTTTGTCGTTATTATATTTGAACACTACCTGAGGACGCGTGAACGTAGAGGACTGAAATTTTGTACAATGCGTTCTCATAAAAATAGCAAATATAATTGCAAAAGTAGGCTAAATCGGGTAACCCCTTCTTGGTATTGCCATATAAAAAATAAGGTTTTTTACGTATGCTGTGAAAATGATCAGTCCTCGACGTTTTTCATTTTACCGAAAAGTTGTTCAGAATATGAAATGCTATAAGACTTGATATAATAATTTTACTGTCCGACGAACCGTTCTAGATGTAAATGCGAAAAATCACCTCAACAATGAAACTTGCGTATACGAAATTACCTACGGGTATTCATCTATGGGTATCGTAAGAATTGGTCTTAGACCTATTCTATCTTTTTTACTTGTTCTTTTTTAATCATTCTTTTAAAATGCTTTCTTGACAGCGGCAATAAAGTTGTTCATCGAAACGTTTAATTTGAAATGAATGAAGTAGGTACTTTCCCACTTAACTGGAAGAAGGAAAATATTTTTTTCTTGGAATGTAAATAATATGCAATAAAAATAGGGTTAAACAACATGTTTTCAAACATAAATTTTTAAATTTTCGAAGCGTTATACTGCAGGCAGACCAACGAAACATTAATTGAGAATTACCGTGAACTAAATTATCTAAATTTATCACTAATAAATGAATAGAATTATTCAATTCAATTGGGATGTCATCACAAATTATATGCTTAATAGATAAATATATTAAATTTACTTAAAATTATTAGCCTACTAGGTTAAACCTCTCCTACTCGTGATATATATATAATATATATGGCCTTGAGTGTGAGCAATGGGTTTTGTAGTGGCCTAGGCTAAAGGGACTTCTAGGGATCTCAACCTTTCGCCAATCAATCCATCCATATCATCTTTGTCACTATTGTTTTCCAATAATTTATTTCATTCCGTACAAAAGTCGCATACACATTATTAAGTACATGGCCTGATCTTTATATCTATATAATGTGAGAATAAGTACCATAAAATTTTTATCAATAGATTTTTATCAGTAGATTATTAGTTAAAAGAAGTGATATCATGCAAACTTGTTACAGATTTTTTCACAAACAGTTTCCTATACATTTCTGTAAATAATTTTGCCGCACCACCTCACTCTCTCGTCGTTCTTGCAATTAAATTCTACTGCACGAGGAGATTAATACCAAAATCCAACACTTAAGTGCACGCTGAAATATGGAAAGAGTAGAGATAGGAAAAAAAGCACAGTTCGAGAGAGCTCACACCACAAGTCCAAGCACTTTCAGCGATATAACATATAAGCAAGTCCTACACAGGAAGAAGCTTCTTTCCTAAGAAAGTAAAATGTATGTACAAACATTTACTTAGCTCTGGCTATATTGGAGGGAAAAATCCGCAACAGCTGATGCGCTGCTCAATTTAAGGTAAATATAGACTACAATTTCCAGAATTCTAGTTATTAGAAAAATGGAGGATAAATAATTCGTTTGGATTGGGATTTTATTGAATGTTTATATGTATGTATGTATGCATACGTATGCTAACTATACAGTATGATTCTCTTGTACATACATACAGATAAGCAGACGAAAGATATGTCGTAAGTCATTATTATCAGTATATCTACTATAGCTGCCCTTCTCGTACAATGACTCCATTAAATTCGGCAATGTGAATGCGGTTCGTAAATGGTTCACTTACTTACATTCAAAGGACTACACATCATGAACTATAACGATCCATACATAGTTATATGGCTTTCAAATAATAGGCATCCATTTATATTTGGTTAACCGCATCCAATATTCCATTAGCCATTAGTAACAACTGACAGTTGCAATTGTAGTTAAAAGCTTTCAACCTCTCGTTTAATTTTAGGCTTGTTTCATGTTATAAAAGAAACCAAATTCAATTTCATTTAGCTGGAACAGGATTTAAGGGGGGTTTCTCTTTCAGGTAGTAAAACGTGTACTGAGGGGTTGTATCCAAGATGCTGGTGGTTTACGTGCATCTACATTTCCTGTGAGTGGGGAAGCCAGAAAAGTCCATTATATACAAGGCGAAAAATAAAAAAAAATAATAATAAAATAATCAAATTTCATAAGCTACGAATATACTGACATATTTGGAAAACTCACTCAAATAAGGTCTTGTGCAAGGAAACCAACATGAGGGTCGACGGCAGCGTCCACACCACAAGCAAGGAAGACTGTATGCTATTGAAATAGCAATCCCTGGACAAGAATAAAACATTATTTAAGGGGTTTAGATAAACATCCGACACTGCCTCAAAGAGTAATAATACCGACTAAAACTGGTTGATGACTGACAAACATGTAATTTTTTAAACTCCGAACCCGGCGATGAAGAAAACTTTCTATTCTAAAGTTTAAACTTGCTAAGTTTGTATACATCTGGAATATTTGCCGACAATGAGTTAAACAGTTAGAGAGATCTTTTTGGGTGGCTTAATAAAGACGATTGCCATGTTCAATTCGTCCAGTGATATAAGAAACCAATTCGGTACCGATTTCTGGTTCTAATATTCAGGGTAATATGGAGTTTTTCTGATATGAACAAGGAGTTGTGGTGCGTATTAGGGATGATACGCTAATTGTGTAAGGAGAGTTTTTTAACTTTAAGTATAGACAAAAATCTTATTATTCAGCTGCTGCATCTTTGTCATAGTTTTATGTGGAAGAGAGAACTATAGCAAAGTAGATGCATAATATTTTTTTGTAATCTAATCTTGTAACAGGGGTAAATAAAATGTTTGTGACTACATTTTATTGTTACTAGTACTTACAATTTATATAAAGTTAGACGCAACAATAAAAATATTAACAATAAAATATTAACAATATAGTTTCGCTTTCAAAAAAAAGTTCGGCAATGGAAATTTCTGTGTCTATAATATATGCTTTATTAAATTTTAGAAAAATATAAGTACGACAAAAGTTGGGTGAACAAATCTATGCAGGGGCAGTTCGTCTAATGGGGATACTGAGGCCGAGCATCATCAAAAAGTTTAGAAAGTTCGTAATAAAACCAATATGTTTCAATATTTAAACATATTTTAGCACAAAATATTTGAATTTTTACAAGCCACTATGACAAAATGTACCTGCCAGACAAATCCTTAATTCTGTTACTGTAAGTCACTGTAAGTGGAAAATAATTTTAAACTATACCTTTCTGCCTCTCTATGCCTACTGTCTTGAGATAAAAACAAAGTCCACGAAACCATTATTATAGCCCCCGTCATGTCATCATCTTAAATATATATATATTTATTGTTACGAAATTTCCCTAAAATTTAAGAAGTTCAATTAGATAAGCTAGATAAGTATAAGCAAACATTTTGAATTATAAGTAAATTGAATTTATTTCGAGTAGATTTAGAATAAATGTAATATCAGCTGTAATTTAAAATAAATTTAAGAAAATTGCGCTACCTAGAAAACGACCGAACCCATTCAAGAGAGAACGGTCGAAAGAATAAAAAAAGAAAAGGAAGACTTCCTTCTTGAAGTGCGGATAAAGAAAAGAGTAAGCTCGTGTCCGAGAAAATAGGGATTAAAATTATTTAAAGGCAAGAAGAAACTGTAAAAACAAAACAAAACAAAAAAGTGAAAGACGCTGTGTTTAATTTAAAGTGAATAAAAACTAAGAAAAACTAAATTAGTCCTAGTTGTATTGACTGTGAGTTTCTCGTCGTGAAAACGGCAATTCGTAGGTTGTGGGCGTTCGAGAACGGGTTTGCGGTGAGTAGCAGCACCTTAAGCACTGAATTGTAAAAAGTCGTATCTGAGAGTTTTACAATTTTTAACTTTTTCCATACTAAAATTGGGTAATTGTAATAAAAAGTTTATTTATGAAATTGCTTGTCACCGGCCAAAGCTTCCTCAATGATCCAGTTTCGACTTCTCCTCAACAGCACGAAAATTTAGGACATCCATACATAAGCTTTATTTTGTGCACAAAAAAAGAAAAAGCTCTATCGAAAGTGTTATACTCAATACAGCGGTCGCCATCTTGACTGTGGTACCTCAGCGAATTTGTTTCCCACGTCGAATTAAATAGTAGACTAGCCGAAAAACACCAAAAGGGAAGGCCATCTATCTTCATTTGGGAGGAAATGCCCCCGGGCCCTTTTTTCCGCGGTTTATCTTAGCCTATCTACACAATTTTAGATAGTGGCAGCTCGCAACACAATACCGGCGTTTGCTCACGAAATCCATAACGTTTCACCTCACCATAAGGTCACAGAAAACAAGGGGAACCAAAAAATCAAACTTCCGACGCAATTGCAATAAAGAGTAAGAACACCTAATAATCTTAATAATTTTATCTATCCAACCACGATCGGCACTCACGCACGCTTAGGAACTAAACTCTCGTATTCACAAACGTAAGTCGTAATCGCAACTACACGAGATTTACGGAGTCCATTCATATCAGAGAGAAGTTTCGTTCACTCAGAAATTTCGAAAACGAAATTCTCTACTGGGGAATAAAGGCTGCAGAAAAATTGCGAACTTGCACCAGCTTGGCTGGTCACCGATTTAATTAACTATACCCCAGCTGATAAGACTGTACACAACGTGACTTCGAATGTTGCTAACCTACTTCTGAGCTCGATTTCCCTGCAACACTTCCATCCACTTTATTGCTGACCTACTTTGGTATACGCAGCTCTCGTGCGATATTTACATCGCCCTTCGTTTATCAAAGTTACCGTGTCCCACACTACAAGCTACTTAGAACAAAATCTCCCTCTCGACTTAATAAAACTGCAACACTGGTGTCAAGTGTGGGGTCCACGAACGGATTTCGAAAGGATCTTTTACCAAATAATAGTAAGCAACATGGATAGGGAAAATGTAAACTTATCCAATAGCAATATAGGCGAGACCAATTCTAGCTCAGCGCAGTCGCATTCGACTTTAGGTCTAATAGAGAAATATATGTGCCAACAAGCCCAGCAAATTAAGAACCTTACCACAATAGTGGATTCACTCGCTGGTAAATTGCATAAGTTGGAGCTTAATCAAGCAGAGAGAGTTCAGAGAGCTATAGATGGCCTATCCGCCCTTCCTACTCCACCCTTTAGAATGCCGCCCATTATATCTCAACCGCCACCAACAACTGCAACACAAAGCGATAATTCTCTTATTAGCCTGGAAGAACAGAGACCCAATGATGGAATAACGGAGCCGCAATCAACTAGTGGTATGGCACCATGTAGAGCTTGCCCTGCTCTAGAAGAAGCAATAAATAAGTCAAATACCAATAATTATGCTAGCTTCACAGAGCGTGGATCGAACCGCATAGTACCCGAGCCTCGAAAAAAGAGAGTTACATTCGATTTTCGACCTCCTAGCTCAACTTTTATATACGAACCATGCACTAGCAATAGTCAAAATGGTGTCGCTGAATATGCCCTTACTTCCTGAACTCGGATGCACAAAATATCCACAGCTTGCCACCAGCGGGCGCTTAGTAGAGTTCATCGGCCACACCATTCTTTACTCCAGCCCACCTTGCTCTAGCTCCGAAAGATTATGATTGCAAAGAGCATTGGTCTATCTATCGAAGACACTTCGAAGCTACTGCACGCACTAATGGATCGGATGCTAATTTCAAAGCATTATACCTCGTTCCCTACCTTCGATGAACCGCTTTAAGTTTTTACGACACCCTCCCCGAGTGGAACAGAGAAGACTACGAAGCACTAAGTCAGGCACTAAATGCTCCATTTTCGGATGAGTACCAAATTCCCGTAGCGCATATTCAGCTGCGTGGACGAATACAGCGGCACAATGAAAGCCTCACGGAATTTGCCACAGACGTGCAACGACTCGTTTATCTGAGTTTTAAGGAAGCCGCAGAATGTACTAGAAACAGAATAGCTCTGGGCCAATTCTTAGATGGTATTGCAGATGCTGAGACACAGAGAAGAGTATGCGATTCTATCCCCGAAACCTTAGACTCGGCTTTGGCACAGGCCATTAGAATCGAAGCCAGCCGCGATGCCACGTGTATTAGTAGACGTAATCTTCGACCTATGGAGACAACTGTCATAAACCGGCGAGCGAACGGACGTAGAGGAAATTCACGACAGAATTCGGGAGACTAGATTCGCCCCGACTTGAGGAGCCAAGACTGGGCCCAGAAACAAACAGAGCTCCAATACTAGCATATTCCGAAATTTTAAAATGCAAAACTTCTCAGCGGACGAAACAGTTGAAACCATTATTTGGTATGCGGACAAGTGATGCAAATCGGCCAACGGCCAAGACGACCTCAAAAACTACAGGTAACTCGAATCACCTAAACCCTGTCACCAAGTAGGCCAATCATTCTTGAAACTAAGGTCGAGGGCACAGTAAAATGGTTTAATGTGCGACAAAGATATGGCTTTGTAGTCCAACAAGATAGCGGGGAAGAGCTTTTCGTAGATGGATCAAATATTAGGGAAAATAACCCCCAGAAAAAAATTCCCTCCTTAGGAGACGGTGAGTCCATCGTCTTCGATGTAAAAACGGGAGGCTGTCAATGTGACTGGACCTAAAGGGCAACCAGTCATTGGAAACCGTTTTGCACCAGAAAAGAGACAAGCTAGCCTAGCACGGCCTTTCATTAATAAAAAAATAACTGACGCCTTCCAAAGATCCAAAAAAGTCACTAATACCCATACTGACAAGCAAAAGATCCAGCTTCAGCCTTACCCTGACATAGTCCAGGGACAACCATGACACACACGAAGGACAGGTCGAAATACAAGATACCGTAGAAAACAAGGTAATCGTACCACCGCCTGCAGAGTATGTCGACGATAAGACGGATTTAAACTACCACCCACTGACCCATTGGGCAGGAGTTAGTGGAAAAGTAGGCCCCGGATCCACTTAGAATTTTTATAGGTACTACCGAAGCCATAAACAACATCTCAGTAGATGGGACTGTTAACGGCGCAGTTTGCCAATTACTTATCGATACAGGAGCCAGCCAGACCATAATCCATCCTCGTATATTAAATACATCTTGTTGCGAAACTATATTAAGTCCCTCAAATGCCCTCATTTAGAGTGTTAGTGGAGAAATTTTTCCAGTAGATGGAGTGACTAAAATTTTCATAGCAATAGGTAGTTTTTCTACTCACCACTCTGTATTTGTTGCTACGATCTCCGATGACTGCATCATTGGAGTTGACTTTCTTCTCCGCTACGCTTGCAAGCTGGACATGGGACTTGATACTCTCTGTATCGCCAAGGAATAGTCCACCTTAAAGAAATTACAAACCCAGAGTTAGCAGCAAAAACTGAAAAGCATCCGAATATACGACCTGGAGAACAAGAGATGGGAAAACTATCTGGTAACCGCTCATCTACTACACAAGTGTTGACTCCATCCACTTCTAGTCTCCAGAATACCACAGCCTGCTTCCTACCCACAGCATCGGACAATAAAGGAAACGTTTCGACCCAGATTCTGAATACTTCTCGGATGGAAGCTCGTAATTCAGCAGCGATTAACCTCAAGAGCTTGGATCTCATACCTAAAATGATAAATAGAAGTCAGTCTAAAACATCAAATACATCTCCCAAATTTTTCGAACTATAGCAGTGTATTATACTATCTTTAGGTAACGAACAACGCAGTTATCTGTGGCAACTTTTACACAGCTACCAGGACATATTCTCTCAAGCAAAAGATGACATCGGCAGAACTTCCATACTGCGGCATAAAATCGATATTGGAGACGCCAGACCCATAAAGTAGCCACCACGCCAGATTCCTCTTTCCCGAAGAGAAGAAGCAGAAAATCTCATACAAGAAATGGTCCAGCAGGGCATTGTACATCCGTCCAAAACTGCATGGAGTAGCCCCATTGTACTAGTCAGAAAGAAAGATGGATCACTTCGGATCTGTCTCGACTACCGGAGGGAGGCTTAATGAAGTTACTCGAACAGATTCCTACACGCTTCCACGAATTGATCTAACTTTGGATACCATGGGGGACCCCAAATGGTTTGCCACCTTAGATCTTCAATCAGGGTATTGGCAAGTTGAAATGGACAGAAAAGATCGCGACAAGACAGCATTTAGCACTGGAAACGGTCTGTATGAATTTATTGTCATGCCTTTTGGGCTAACAAACGTTCCAGCTACCTGCCAACGATTAAAGGAGTTAGTGTTAGAAGGTATTCCCTACACCCCCTACCTGGTATACATGGATGTCATTATCGTCCATGGTAAGACACTCGAAGAAATGCTAGACCACCTCAAAACAGTCTTCGAAAGGCTACGACTAGCTGGTCTGAAACTATCTCCAGCGAAATGTCAGCTTTGCAGGGATGAAGTAAAATTTCTAGGGAACGTTGTATCCAGCAAGGGTCTATCAACTGACCCGGATAAGGTGATAGCTGTCCAAAACTGGCCCCAGCCTATGAATAAGACAGAAATTTAATCGTTTCTTGGGCTGTGCGCTTATTATCGCCACTTCATAAAGGCTTTTTCAAAAATTGCTAAGCCTCTTACTACACTGACTGAAAAAAAATGTAAAGTTTGCTTGGACTGAGGATTGTGCGGCGGCCTTTAGTACACTGAAAAAAAATTGATAACGGCACCTATACTCTCACAACCAAAGGAGGAAGGCCGCTCCGTTGTAGACACCGATGCCAGCTATTATGCATGGGGGGCTGTATTGTCACAGATACAGGATGGTGAAGAAAAGGTTATTGAGTTCCACAGCAAAACACTTAATAAACCGGAACGTAATTATTGCGTAACTCGCAAGGAACTTTTAGCTGTAGTGAAAGCGATAGCTCATTTTCAACCTTACCTCCTATAGGCCGTCACTTCCTCCTACGAACTGACCACGCCTCATTACGATGGCTGATGAATTTCCGCGAGCCGGAAGGAGAAATCGCAAGATGGCTAGAACGTCTTCAAAACTTTGACTTTGAGATACAAGACAGACCAGGGAATAAGCATGGAAATGCAGATGCCTTATTGTGCTCTTTTAGAGGAAAAAAACGTTGTAACACTTAGGATAGCCGTTATTCAGGATTCAATCGCTACCCAACAAGAGGAAGACGAACATCTGAAAATAATAAAAAATTGGTTGAAGAGGATAAGCGACCGACGCGTGAGGAAATTACCCATCTTCATCCAATTAGCAAGGCGTACAGGTCTATGTGGCCATCACTAATCATTAAAGACGATGTGTTATGTCGAAGTTTCGTGACTGCGACCGGAGTCAGTTACCAAATTATTTGGCCTAACTCGAGAAAAGACGAAATCCTCCAACACCTGCACAGCAGTGCCACTGGCGGCCATCTAGGCATTGACAAGAGCATTTCCAAAGTTAAAGGCAGATATTATTGGGTGAATTGTACTGAAGATAAAAGGAACTGGTGGCAGCAATGCAAAGTATGTCAGGAGCGCAAGAGCCCGATGCCTAGGACAAGGGCACCGCTACAAGTCTATAATATAGGCGCTCCTTTCGAAAGACTAGGAGTAGACATTTTAGGACCATTACCAACTACTACTAAAGGTAATCGGTATATCCTAGTTGTAATAGACTACATCACAAAGTGGCCAGAAGCTATCGCCATACAGGAACAAACCCCAGGCACCGTTATGGAAGCTTTAATAGAACACGTTTTCTCTCGATTTGGACTGCCCCTGCAAATCCATTCATATCTGGGTAAAAACTTCGAATTAGTCATATTTCGGGAAGTGCTACGAAGATTTGGTGTTGAAAAGACTCGCACGACTCCTTTACACACGCAGTCAGATGGAATGGTGGACCGATTTAACCGCACGATTTTAGACTATCCCGCGAAACACGTAGCAGAACACCAAAGGGACTGGAATGGACATTAACCATTTCTCCTGCTCGCATATCGATCAGCAGTGCATGAAACTACTCGACAAACACCAGCCATGCTTAACTTCGGAAGAGAACTGCGACTACCAGTAGAGCTATACACCGGACGACCTCCATCTGAGCAGCCACTAACAACTGCTGACTACGTGAATAACTTAAAAGAACGCCTAGAGCTTGTGCATAAGAGTAATCGTGAAATGCTGGAAAAGAATAGTGGAAAAATGAAAATTCGATATAACTTATCCTACCGAGCCAATCGTTTTATAATCGGAGACTTGGTCTGGCTCTACTTTCCCAAGAGGCGGAAAGGGAAATGTCCAAAGTTACAGAGGAACTGGGAAGGTCCATATACTGTACTGGAGCAACTAAGTGATTTGAGGTATAAAATTGCCAAAGAAAGTCTTAGAAGGCCACTCGTAATCCACGCAACCGCTTAGCACACTACCACTAAACTACAATTAAAAGCAGTAAATCGCCGCGCGAAATTATTATCTACGATCGGGCAGCAATAGGCGAGTAAGAGGCGACTCGTTACCCTATAGATCCTGAGTTAGGATGGTCCGGTCGTCTCGAATTAATCGTGTTCGCGGGCGGAAATGCCAACGGCCCTACCCTAATTGGAAGCAACAAAAACGAAAAAATCTGGAAAAAGAAAGCCACTTGAAGAAGATTTCTTAAAAGAGGTACCTGTGTAACTATATATGAATTTCTTTCAAGTTCCATAATTTTATCCTATTTTTCTAATGGTTTCCTTTTTTTTTATTAATGAATTCTCCTCATCTCAATGCCAACATCGTACTTCGAATATTATCGGAGGGAGTACTGTGGATAATTATTGGCAAACTGGAGCGCCCGGTAGTAGCGTGAATGAGTATTCCTACCAACAACAAACGGAAACTTTCCTTCATTTTTCTTCAGAGCTGAGGACAGCTCCTTTTCATCATAACGGAGCAGGGTTACGAAATTTCCCTAAAATTTAAGAAGTTCAATTAGATAAGCTAGATTAGTATAAGCAAACATTTTGAATTGTAAGTAAATTGAATTTATTTCGAGTAGAATTTAGAATAAATGTAATATTAGCTCTAATCAAAAATAAATTTAAAAAAATTGCGCTACCTAGAAAACGACCGAACCAATTGGAAACGGCGATTTCCGGCATCCAAGAGAGAACGGTCGAAATAATAAAAAAAAGAAAAGAAAGGCTTCCTTCTTGAAGTGCGGATAAAGAAAAGAGTAAGGTCGTGTCCGACAAAATAGGGATTAAAATTATTTAAAGGCAAGAAGAAACTGTAAAAACAAAACAAAAAGTGAAAGAGTTGTACACCAAAGACGGTGTTGTTTAATTTAAAGTGAATAAATACTGAGACAAACTAAATTAGTGATAGTTTTGTTGACTGTGAGTTTCCCGTCGTGAAAATGGCAATTCGTAGGTTGTGGGCGTTCGAGAACGGGTTTGCGGTGAGTACCAGCACCTTAAGCATTGAATTATAAAAAGTCGTATCTGAGAGTTTTACAATTTTTAACTTTTTCTACACTTAAATTGGGTAATTGTAATAACAAATTTATTAATGAAATTGCTTGTCACTGCTTTCTCCATGATCCAGCTTCGACTTCTCCTCGACAGCACGAAAATTTAGGGCACCCATACATAAGCTTTATTTTGTGCATAAAAAAAGAAAAAGCTCTATCGAAAGTGTTATACACGTCGAATTAAATAGTAGACTAGCCGAAAAACACCATATGGGCCATCTATCTTTATTTCCTCCCAGTCCGGTTCTCCCGGGCCCTTTTTCTTCGCGGTTTATCCTACCCCATGTACACAATTTTAGATAGTGTCATCTCGCAACACAATACCGGCGTTTGCTCACGAAATCCACGACACAATTGGAATAAACAGTAAGACGCAATTGCAATTAACAATAAGAAATCTTTATAATCTTAATAATTTTATCTATCCAACCACGATCGGCACTCACGCACGCTTAGGAACTAAACTCTCGTATTCACAAACGTAAGTCGTAATCGCAACTACGCGAGATTTACGCAGTCCATTCATATCGGAGAGAAGTTTCGTTCATTCAGAAATTTCGAAAACGAAATTCTATACTGGGGAATAAAGGCTGCAGAAAAATTGCGAACTTGCACCAGCTTGGCTGGCCACCGATATAATTAACTATACCACAATTGATTAGACTGTACACAACGTGACTTCGAATGTTGCTAACCTACTTCTGAGCTCGACTTCAATGCAACACTTACATCCACTTTATTGCTGACCTACTTTGGTGTCCGCAGCTCTCGTGCGATATTCACATCGCCCTTCGTTTATCAAAGTTACCTTGTCCCACACTACAAGCTACATAGAACAAAATCTCACTCTCGACTTAATAAAATTGCAACAATATATATATATATATATATAGCTGTAAGCAACTATTTGTTACATACACAAACCCAACACAAATTGTAGTACACACAAACACACAATCCCAATGTACGTATGGTGACCGACAATCCTGCGGAGACGACTCCCAGAAAAACAAAAGTATTAAATGTCAAAAATTTTAAAAGTCCAAAAAATACCCCCGTGACAAATTTTGTCTTCAGCAAAATTTGTCAATGCGGCACAATTTAAAAAAATAAAGCAAAAGGAAATCGTACCTTCAGTAAGATTTGTCGTGAAAATAACAATATGTATGTACATCGTACATACATACTGCGAAAAAAAACTTTCACGCTCAGAACTGCGCGCCGTGAAAATACATTATATGTATACGCTCGCCGCAATTTTAATTGTCGTGACGGTGGCTGATGTTTATAAAGGCATCAAATTTCAAGCCTCCGTACAACGAAAAATATTCTGGACTTGTTTAATCAAGTCCAGAATAAATGAAAATATTCTCAGGGTAAAAATGCAACTATGCATTTTCTACCCTGAACGAGGGCTCTTGATCGCGACGAAAGTGATCAAGAGCAGAGTTGAATTTTAAATTTTATCAAGAGCGGAGTAAAACCGAAAAAGCGAAAACGAGTTGTATTTAAAATTGACTACTTGCGAGTTGGATATTTTTGTACTTGAGAACGGCGGTTGTGGGTCGAGTGTTAAAAAAGAAAAAAAAGTAGATGGATTTTAAAAAAAGTTTGGGTTAGGCGCGGTCTCTGGTGCGGTGAGTTAGAGTGAAAAAAGAAAGTTTGTGTAGAAGAATTGTAGAATAGAAAAAAAATGGTTTTGTTGTTAAGATAAAGTGTTGTTATAAAAAGGAAGAGGAATTTTAAGTTTGTTTGGTAATAAGGAAGGAATAAAAGGATTAAATAACGAATCAGTGTTTTGAGTTGAAACATCAGAGAAAATATAAAGAAATCTGCCCGGTACGTACATACAAAATTATAAATATAACAATTGGCGCAGTCGGTAGGATAGAGGAAGCCTACTTTAAACAAACGGAGTATAAGCGCTCGAAAACACTCTATCCTGCGAATCAAAAAGGAGTTTAGGACGAGATCGAATACTGGGCAAGCCACCCTACCCTCCGCCTGAAGTTGAGTCTTGCTTCACCCCCTCATTAAACACAAAGTGCCAACGTGGGACGATAGCTGGCTTCATCCCAGCCCAGGAACCAAAGACGTCCATAGCCGAAAATTCCAACGCGAAACTTGAAGGAAGGTCAGATACACTCCAATCTGCGATCCGGAGCTGAAAGGGACTTCGAAGTAGGCAACTCGCCCCCCTTTCAGCTTTTATCCAGGGTAATTTAAGTAGGCCACGGGCCCCCCCAACAGCAAAAGAACTTCAACCGAAAAAAACCAGCGATCCTGAATTGAGAGGGACCTCGAAGAAGGCAATAAGCCCCCCTCTCAATTTGAACCAAGGGAATTAAGACGGCTGAAGCTCCTAGCTGCAAATTTTACAAACGGTGGTCCATGAGCGAGGAAAGCTCCCACTAGGAGACGCCGCAGGAAATCACACCACATCCGCAACAGAGAGTGCTAATCAAACACCCGCAACAAATTCACCAACAAGAGCAGCGGGACAATCCTAACAGGTCCTTACCAAGTAAGACCTGCCAATTTAAATCTAGAAAAATATTTAAAGTATTTAGAAGGGAAAGTGCGAGACTCCTCCGAACTTTCGGTTATACAGTGCGATTCTATTGACAAACAGATTGCCAAGTCTCGGGAACGAAGGCTTGAGCAAATCGCAAAATTTTAAGAAAACACTGAAAAGTTCCAAGAGAGCCTGAAGGAGTTTGAAGAACTCTCGCAATCGCTCGAAGCCACAAATAAAAATAATAGTGTAGATTTAAGTGAAAGTACTAGCGACAGTGTCAGTGATTCTACCGTAAGTGAACTCCTTTTGAATTGGCAGGCGACTCCCTTCCGGAAACCAGCATAAACTAGCTCCCCAAAAGTGTCAAACTTTAGTTTCAGAATCCCCAATTTAAACATGGCAGATTACGCTAAAACCGCCAAGCTAACTGCCCAGCTCGTTCCCCTATTTTCGGAAGAACAGCACCCAAAGTTAAGCCTTGAGCTCCAAACATTCCTAGGATGCTGCAGGCAGGTAATCCAGTGCATTTCGGTGGAGGAACTATCAGCATTTTTACAAATCTTTCCCACCAGACTTCGAGGCGAAGCTTATCAGCTTTTTGCCTCAAATATGCCAAATACTTTCAAAGAAGTAGAAGAACGGTTAAATCGCACGTACCTGCCTAGAGAAACTTACCAGGAACTGGTAAATAAATTAATCACTACAAGGCAGTATCGTTTGGAAAACCTCACATCCTTCACGGCGCGAGCGAAACAGATGTTTGCACTATGTAATGAAGCAGCAGAGTCCAAATATGGAGCCACGGCAGCACCAGCTGTTAAACCGCAGCTCGAGGACTTTGCCAAAAACGCACTGAAAACAGCGTATATTACCCATATATGTGCCAATACCTTCTGGCCATGACAGATTGCATGGTGGATGACCTCGTACAAAGAGCACTTGAAATGGAACGTCTCCAGCAAAGTGCTCTATTCCTGCAACCTTCAGTGCGATTTCAACAAAATGTGATACAAAATACACTACCCCATTCAATAAGTGCAATAACACCCAATAACGCACAATTTAGCCAAATTAATTCATCGGCTAATAGCAGCGTATTTACTCCAGGCATAATGCCATACGCTCAAGTTCCCCAGACCCTGTCAAACACAAATAGCCACATTCAGCAGCCCCAGTTCACACAAGCAAACACATCACCATACATCAAACAGGAGCCGAGATCACCTAATAAAAATTATTATGTACAAAATAAAAATAATTATTTAAATAAAATCAGTTGTAGTTTTTGTAATTTAAGAGGCCATAGATACGCCGATTGTTTGAAACGTAAAAATACGCCGTACTGTGTGAACTGAAAAATGTATAATCATGACGTGCGTGATTGCAGGAGGAACAACAATAGTTTTCAAAGACCCCAAAACAGAGAAGCACCAAGCTAACGTCCTAGAGAATCGCAAAACCCCAATAACAACTCCAGAGTCTATAAATTGCATAAAAGTGTGAGTACTGTGGCCGTACTGGACATAAAATAAGCACATGTCAACAAAAACGTAAATGGGAAGCGCGGAGTCAGGGAAACGACGTACAGTCGAGCCAAAACTCCCCGGCTCGACTATAAATCTCCCATCTAATAAAATAGGGTCTCCTCAGCAGCCCGATTCCAGTGTCGTTACAGTAAAACTTCCTTTAGACAGAGGCCTGAACGGCCAAACTAAACTGGTAGTAGACACACGCGCTGAGGTAAGTATAATAAAGAAAAGTTCATTAAAAGATCTCATGGAAATTAACCACAATGAAGCGTGCACACTTCAGACCCCATTTGGTACCGAAAAGACGCTGGGAAATTGCCAGGGAAACTTCGTTTTCAAAAACAAAATTCCCTGCAAGTTTCAAGTCGTAAAGAACTTGCCTGGCCTTTCCGATGATGGACTTTTAGGAAATGATTTCCTAGCAAAAACTGTAACGTTGAGGGTCCTAAGGAGGGACTAAAGTTTCCTCGCATTGAGACTAATCCCGATGAATTTGCTTTCCCATTGATGCTTGAAACGGACAAGCTACATTCTGAAAAAACAGTCGAAGTAAGAACACTTGCAGAAGAGGTAGAGTCTAAATAGGCTGAACTATCCACCTGCAGTGTCTTGAAGGCTTCTCAAACGAGAAAAGCTGGCTGCCAAGCTCCAAGAGAGCTCAATGAATGTGAAAAAGGCTGTTTGGGCGAACAATAGACTGACGAAATCAGGCAGCATTTGGTTACCTTTAAGGAACCACTCTGCATACCTGCGCGCTCGCAAATTGTTGCCCCAGTCCCGTTACAAACTCAAGAAGAAATGCTCTGTTTATCACAAGAGATAAGCGATGGAGTCTTCTTGGCAAACGGTTTACTCTCATCTGGCAAAAGATTAGTGGTGGTTAGCATTCTCAACGCTAACAGTCATCAAGTCGTCAAACATAGCGTAAAGTTACAGCTATTTCCAATAAACGACTACACCATAGTCCCATCAATGCACACAAAAGACCACAAAAGAACACACATTCCACTACCAAATTTAGAGGCAATAGCAAAAAACACAAGAGACGGAACTGAGTGTCGAAAGCCTGCCAAAAAGGTGCATATAGCTCTTCCGTCCAAAATCCCGAGGCATAAATCACTATTAAACAAACAACGGCCATATAAGAACGATAGTGAGACGCTAAAGCCTATATTAAAGGTGCATATTACTCCACCGTCACACAACACAAAAAATTCTACATGGTCAAAAAGCAATAGAATTGACGCGTATGAGTATATCACACAACCTAAGGCAAAGACCACACAGGTGTACCAAACTCAGCCGTCTACCAAGCAGGAAGCAAATCCCCTGCATCATGCTAGAAATAACGAAATAAAGCCTCAAAAGGAATTAAATAAGCCTAATCTACCTACAGGTAACAAGTTAAACAGGAAGAAAAGTCAACCCTAGGTTCAGCTGAAAAGTCAGCAATTTTACAACATGTACGATATCTATACCCGGATAAGCAGACTCCGGACGACCCAAAACAATACCCGCGTATTTCTAGGCTAGAGCAAGAACTCAGCCTAGAACCTAATTTGACCGCGGAAGAAAAAACCGCGATATCAGAACTCTGCGAAGAGTATAACGATATCTTCTTCCTCAAAGGTGACGAACTCACCTATACAAATGCGATAACCCATAATATTCCATTGGTGCAAGCACCAATCAATCAAAAAGTGTACCGCTTACTTGAAACACAAAAGAAAGTAATTAATGAACAGTTCAAAGAAATGCTAGACAGCGGGATAGTCCAGTCTAGCAAAAGCCCTTGGAATTAACCTCTACTAGTTGTCCCCAAGAAAGCGGGACCTGACGGTGAAAAAAGGTGGCGTGTCGTTGTCGAGGATATTCTCGACCAACTAGGTCACGCAAAGTATTTCACCACACTCGATTTGGCCAACGGCTATCACCAAGTTCTAGTCGACAAAAAAAATCGATATAAAACTTCGTTCAGCACAAGCTATGGGCACTACGAGTTCAAGCGTATGCCAAGTGCCAGTTTCTACGAAGAGAAGTTGTTTACCTAGGACATAAATGTTCTAGCGAAGGAGCCCTACCAGACCCAAGTAAGACGTCCTGCGTCCAAACATTTCCTGTTCCAAGAACAGTAAGTCAAGTGCAGTCATTTTTAGGACTTGCCAATTACTACAGGAAATTCATTCCAGACTTCTCCAAAATTGTACGTCCAATAACAAATTTACTCCGAAAGGATGTAAAATTCACTTGGACAGAGAAATGCCAAGAAGCATTTCAAAACATAAAAAATGCTTTAATTTCCCCACCACTTTTAATTTACCCCGATTTTTCGAAATCTTTTAATCTCACTACAGACGCAAGTAACGAGGCTCTAGGAGCTGTTCTTTCTCAAGGAGAACTCGGAAAGGACAAGCCCATTGGCTATGCAAGCCGCACATTAAACAAAGCCGAAAGAAATTTCTCTACTATAGAGAAAGAGTTATTGGCTATTGTCTGGGCTACCAAGAATTTCAGGTGCTATCTTCAAGGCCGGAAATTCACGGTCTATACTGACCATAAACCTCTCAGAGGTGTCTTCAATGTGAAAGACCCTACTTCCCGTTTGGTGAGATTTCACCACAAATTATCTGAATTCGATTACAACATCGAATACAAGCCCAGGAAATCCAACACTAATGCCGATGCACTAAGTCACATCCCTCAAGCATTAAAGGAAGACAGTTTAGGCAATACCTTAACGGTAAAAGCCCTAGTCCACACCACGATGGACTCAGATGTGGAGGAAGACGATTCCACAAATAATAAAAAGAAAAAGGAAATCCGCTCATTGTTTCGTCGTGACTCGAGCTCAGAAGAAAAAGGCTCAAGAGATATTAAATAGCTCCAGTGTGGAGACAGAAGAGCACCCGAAAGCGGACAAAAACGAAATACAACTCACGGAGGCGGAAACACTAAACCAAGCATAGCTTGATCAAAAAGTAAGTACTGGTAAGACACTGTCGTGACCCAGTATTCAATTGGTGAAATTGTGACATTACGACTCGAGCTAGCAGCAAATGCACAAGTAATTAAACGATTTGCAATAACTAAGCATTTCACTTCGCACAGTGAAATGCTTGGCGATTGCGAATTGTTTACTTGTAAACTTCGCATCCACTGCTGTATGTAACTGGGCATTGAGTCATGGTTAAGTAGTTCACTTCGCATAGTGAAATACTCAGCTGGGCTCACTGTTTGTTTACATGCAGTATTTGGGCCTCCCGCTGTCGGCAGTGATTAGCGTAATACTTTGTAATTATGATTGCAAGATATTGCGCTGGTCACTGGGTCAAAGTCGCTTCCACCTAGTTGAATGTAGGTGAGCACGCTCGATTCGCTAGATAGGGTTGCGCAGTGATAAGTTGTGTATTCTTGCGTAGTTAGAATTTGGTATTATTAAAGATAGCGGTTCGGTATCATTTTAGTCAGTTGTAATTAGAGAGTATAACGAGAAGTATCAATCACGGGTGATACGCCTCTTAATTTATATCGTCGTTTAATTAAAGAAATAAAGTTTGTTGTACAATTGAATTACGCGAGTTTTTATCGGCTTTTAACTGTTTTCACTGCATTTCTTTGGGGACACGACAATTTGGCGCAGCCGGATAAAGAGTAGGTAAATGTTTTTTTTTCTTCAGTGAAATAATTCATTTCAATTAATTTTTTTTTTATTTGTTGGGAGTAAAGCTTATTAGCTGCTCCATATTTTTGTGAATTGTGGGAGTTATGCTTTTTTAGGTGCTCCAGTTTTTTGTATTTTGTGGGAGTAAAGCTTATTAGCTGCTCCATATTTTTGTGAATTGTGGGAGTTATGCTTTTTTAGCTGGTCCGGTTTTTTATATTTTGTGGGAGTAAAGCTTATTAGCTGCTCCATTTTTTTTGGTGAAGTATGGGAGTTAATGCTTTTTTAGCTGCTCCATTTTTGTTAAGTGTGGGAGTAACGCTTTTTTTTAGCGGCTCCGTTTTATTGTATTTTGTGGGAGTTAACGCTTTTTTTTAGCTGCTCCATTGTTAATTTCATTTACTTTCCAGAATTAATCTAAGAAAGGCTAGATTAAGTGAAGTACGTCTAATTTTAAAGTATTATTATACGTTACTCATTGGGGCTCTGTTTGTGGGCGATAATGTTGCACATAGTGCCTCAGCATCAATCTGAATGTTTGTGATGTGATTATTTTCTGTTGAGTGAGTGGAAAGTATAGTACTGGGTTATCTTCAGGGATGTGCTAGGGGTGAGGTAGTAAGTTGTTTACTTTCACAGGAGGGACATTTAATTAACTTGTGGGATTATTGTGATGTTGATATTTTATGTATGGTTTTTGGGGAATTAGGATTAAAATTGGCAAGGTGAATATATAAAAATATTCAAGAGACCAAAAGAAAAGGCCAGAAGGGGAATATATGTATTTTTATGGGTGAATGAGAGCAGTTTTTGCGTTAAGTGGCCTACAATATTTTTGTTATTATTACTATGAAATTTATAATTTTTGGTTAATTTTCTTTGTGTGGGAAAAAGGGTGAAGGTATGAAAGTTCAGAGGTATGTAGTAATAAGTTAATAATTCTAAATCGTATTTGATTGTAAAAAGTTTCTTAATATCACATTGGTCGTAATCGCGTTGAACGTAATCGTAATCGGGTACGAGGAGTCATTTTAAGCGAAAACAAAAAAGCAGACCTTAGCAAAGACGAGTGAAGGAAAAGTGTCGAAGGATAACACGAAAAACTCAGAGAAACCAGCAAGGAAAACCATGGCCGATGTTTATGATAAAGTCATGGACTTGGTGTCCAGATACATACCAACGTTTTCTGGAGAAAGATCTCCAAAACTGTCGAAGGAAGTTCACCGTTTTTTGAGCTGCTGCAAAGATCTTTGCGATCGTTTAAAGGCCGAGGAACAGCCAATCTTCATGAAATGTGTAAGATATCGGTTGTTAGATGACGCATATTATCTAGTAAGTTCAGATGAGCCGAAGGATTTTGAGACGTTGCAGCAGACAATTCAAACTGCCTATATGCCAAAAAAATCGTACTGTGAGCTGCGAGCTGAAATGATAGCATGCGTACAAAGGCCCGGTGATGACATAAAAGACTATGCGGCAAAGACTATCCAGGCAAAGACGAGGTATTGATAGCGGAACTTGAGCTAGACGCGGTGGCAACGTTCAAGGCGGGTGTTATGCAGCAGACTACTCAGCTATATTTGACGGGACGCAAATTTCAATCTCTGGATGAAGCACGTGAGGAGGCCGACTACTTTGAGATGGATGCTAGGAGACTTAAAATTAAGGTACCAGGGGTATGGAAAAAAGCACCAGAATATTACAGAGAATCATCACAGGAAGGATGCATGACCAGTAATTTTAATGTTTAAAGATAGAGACAGTCCCACATACCTCTTCCATCGATACGGAGGCCAAACCAATCAGGAAGGAACTGGGAAATTCCGGCTTGTCAAATGCTTCAAATGCGGTCAACCTGGACACATTGCGAGAGAGTGCCAACAAGTTCCTTTCTGTACGGGATGTCAGGATCGGGATGTCCATCACGTCAGAGTAGCCAACTGTGTAGCTAGCAATCAAGATAACTTCCATTCAGGAAGGGAGGGGCTGTATTGCAAATTCCGCCGAACACGTGACCATTACACGGATATCTGCGTAAAGAAGTATTTAGCAGATAGAGAAGAAAAAAAAATTACTTCCAGTAATAAATTTGTCATCACAGTGCCATCAGACATAGCTTTAGAAGGCAAGTTTACGCTTTTAATCGACACTGGGTCTACGTGTAGTTTGATTAAAGTTAATAGAATAAACAGAAATACCCCGATACAAACACATCAGAAAGTACAAATTGGAGAGCTGTTTGGATTTGTTAGGAACTCCATAGGCACTTGTGGGGCGAAGTTGCTAATAGATAACAGTCAGCAGGCTTATCGATTTAACGCCATAGGCGACACAGATTCAATTCCAGCAGACGGTATCCTTGGGATGGATTTCCTCAGTGATAGAGCTGTTATCGACTGCATAAAGAGGAAATTGTGGATACAAGGTGCTGAAGCAGAAGAAAAAGTGCCGTTTGTGGGAACGTCGTGGCTAGTGGAGAAGCTGTGATGACTGCTTTCCATTGTTATAGTCTAGAAAATCCTTCACAAGATAGAGTAGAGGAGGGTAAAATTAATGTGGCAGAATACATCACACCTAGTAGCAATAACCCAGACAGCAAAGGGAAAGGTATAACGTGCAATGTAGAGCCCGCTTCAAGACACGGAGAGAAGAGCACACCAATATGGCAGAAGACCTGGAGCATATCTGAGGACAGTGCGGGACTTGATAAGGAAAGAAAAGAAGAAGTCAATAATGGAAGTAGGACACAACATAAGTATTACGGGTATAGCGGAAATAAGCTGGGAGATGGACCTGCATTTGTTAGAATCGCGAATGCAAGAGCCTACCCTGTCAAAACCATGAACTCCTCGCACGAATGGCATGGACCTCGTAAGTATCCTAAACGATCTGGATAGCGCTATAATGGTAGGAACAATTGTTATCTTCAACTAGGGAAAGCCCAGGGGATTCTGCAAAAAGGTAGGTTTAAATCGCAGGGAGATAATAGGAAGCCAGATAGGACAGAAGTCAATCAAGCCAGAAGGAAAGTAAGGGAAAGGAACTTTATTCAGTTTGAAAGTTCAACTTTGGCTACAAGTTCAATAAACCCTTACAAGGTTGGTAACGGTTATGACCCAGGAATAGGGGTATGTAACCGAAAAGATTTCCAACAAATTCCCTCTAATTTCAGAAGAAATATTCGAAGAGCGGAGTTTGGTAGTCTATGGCCAGAAAAAAGGATATGGAAACGAGGTATAAAGGTAACCAGTCAGTAAGGTAAAATTGTAGATGTAAAGGTAATGAAGTGTTTAAAAAAAATATATGAAGAAAGTAGAAAAAAAATAAAGACTTTATAAGAATAAGTGAACAAGAAAGAAAAAATTGAAATTCTGAAAGAATAATTGAATAAAAAAGAAGAAATAAGGATTTTAAAATAAAGAGAAGCTTGAAAAATAAAAAAGGTTTAAGAGATTAAAAAGAAAAGAGAAGTTAAAAAAGGAAAATAAAAATAATAAGAAATGTGAATATATTGTAAATGCATAGAACGATTGATAATTAATAATTTCGTACAAGATAAAAGAAAAAGTCATCAAGTTCGAAAATATAATGTTTAGATATAGCAGTTTATAATTAAAGAACAATAATGGTTACTATAATAAGATACCATAAGGCTTAGAGGTTAAGAAAGTTTGCATGTATGTAGTGTAGTGTTAGCCATAGAAGTTCAACGAGGAATATAATAGGTAAAAGAAGGGGAAAAACCTGTACGCAGACGAAAATAATACCATCAAGTACGCAGCGAATGAGAGGAAAGACATTGTTAGACGGAGCTCTGGATTATTTAGCTCGTGTAGATGCAAAATTTGGAAGTAAAAGCCCGCACAGGATGGTTAAACATTGGGAAAACGCTTTGGCGACGATTATTAAACATTTTGAAATTACTAGCATGTTACTTCATATTAAGAGCTTTGTAATATAATATATGTGCATACCTCTATACTATAAATATGTAATGTAGAAATTAAAGAATATTTCTTTAAGTACGGGTGGACTCTCAATATAATTGGGAGAACTCCATCGTGCCGAAAGAGAATCAATATAAATAGATAGTGTTTCTACAAATACGATTGTCAATCCGCCGACCCCCATGGCAACTACATAATAGAGACAATTTCTACATTGAGTGCTAATCATCTCCTGGAACAAAATATCCTCTTAAAACGTCGAAAATAAGAGCAACGATTTTTTTTTGTCCAGTCTATTGTAATAAAATTAAAGAAGCCTCTGTAACAAAAAGCGGTGTATAAATGTCGCTGAAAATGTTAATGTGAAACTAAGATCTGGAACTGTCGGTTCCATGAGATTAAAAATATATCGAAAGCTCCGATTATTGAAAAAGTGGTGAACATGCGAATCGAAAAATTTTGCATTACAAGATGAAATAAAAGAATATGTATGTAATATGTATTAATATTACAAAAGCTGAAATAAGTGTAGCACAAAATCATTGGCAGGAGATCTGTGCAAAACATCTTTAATAAGAGAAACAGCAAGCTCAGACCAACAGCAACATACTAGATGTTCTACCCACTACAGGGCAACATACTCCAAATTCATAATGCAGAACAGCGGCAAGTCGAAGCAGACATCGGGTTCGACCTTACCATTCACATGATATTACCTTTACAGCGAATCCAGACCATACCTTCCCACCAGTATGAACAACAGTTGCAGTGACTACACTAGATTTAAGGTTTTTAATTGTATTAAAGAGCGTCAAGTCAAGGTAGAGCTATATTAAGCGAAGTAGTAAATTTGTAAGTAATGTAAAAATTAAGGTAGCTATGTAGGAGTAGGATATGGGAAGCTTGTTTATATGAACAGAAAGAAGAGTATATAATTGATAAGAATGTATTGTATCAATCCCTTTCTCCTTAGAGCAAATATAAAAATAAAAAATTGGAAGATTATTATTTAAAAACTAACCATGAAACGGTTTAGAGAAAGCAAGTAAACAGAAAAGAAGAAAATGTTATCAGGAAATAATAAAACAAAATATGTTGTGAAGAAGAAAAAGGGAGAAAATATTTTTAATGTGCACGGAGTATAAGCCCAATAATTAAAAATGATAAATATATATATATGGGTACTTATGTATGCAGTACTTTTAGGTAAAATTCATGTAAAAAAAAGAAGTAGGGTACTTTTATTTACAAAGATAATAGAATATGGAATGGAAATTAAATTTATGTTACGATTACTTGAGTTCATTAAGAATTAAAAGAAATGAAATGGATGTAGTAAAAAAAAAATACTTGTTCAGATAATTGTAAAAAAAAGACTAAGCAAAATATGGTATAAGAAAGAAATTTAGAAAAGTTAGTTAAATGTATGAAGAAAATAAGAAAGAAATTAAACGCGCAAAGAAAAAGATAAGAGAAATAACTATATACATAAAAAGAAATATTGTATAGAAAAGAAACGGATATATAAAGTAATTAAAAGGAAAGAAAAAAGAAACATTGTTAAGGTAATGGAAAAAAATGAGAAAAGAATATAGAAGAATAGAACAGAAATTATATATGAAGTAAAGGATGTAAAATGACGTAAAGAATGTAAACCGAACCATAGTTATAAAAATTGTTTGGATGCTAGTGAATATTGTACCTTAGTTTTTGTGTAAATTAGTTAAGTTAGGTATTGTAACCAAACTGAGCACCCGATCTGATTCCTCCTGGGAATCAGTTTTTCTCAGGGGGGAGGAATGTCGTGACCCAATATTCAATTGGTGAAATTGTGACATCACGACTCGAGCTAGCAGAAAATGCACAAGTAATTAAACGATTTGGAATAACTAAGCATTTCACTTCGCACAGTGAAATGCCTGGCGATTGCGAATTGTTTACTTGTAAACTTCGCATCCACTGCTGTATGTAACTGGGCATTGAGTCATGGATAAGTAATTTACATCGCATAGTGAAATACTCAGCTGGGCTCACTGTTTGTTTACATGCAATATTGGGGTCTCCCGCTGTCGGCAGTGATTAGCGTAATACTGTAGCGAAATTACAATCGATGGTGTAACTTCGCTGTGGATAACCGGAATTGATGTCTTTAGAGTATTTTCTGAAATTGCATGAATAAACATAAACATCAATTTATTTGAGTGCCCGTGCCAGGGGCTCGCATGGCGCTGGGCACATCATAGATAGTTACATGGTAGATTAACATTGTAGGTGTTGATCCTGAAACTTTCTTTATTACAGTTTTTAAATTGTCTCCATATTCTTTTTCACAAGCTTCAGATTTAAACTGTTCAGCTTCCATAGTTTTATCAGCAGCCAAAGGTGAATGGAAGGAGAAGTACATAGAAATACTGTCTTCTGCAGCGGTTTCGTAATCAGGACTTCCGCTCCTCGGTCGCATTAAACCTGAAAAGAAAATAAAAATACCACCAAGAAACATCCTTAACACAAAAATCACAAATAAATCTCACCTAAATCAAAATTGCTGATGTCGGCTGAACATCTCACAGCAGAGGTAAATATGTCAGAACGAACATTCCGCGTAAAGAAGAAATCGTACTAGAACACAAAATGGAAACGAGGTACGAGCAAGAAATTCTCATTACACATCACGTTCCGCCATGCGCCGTGAATGCGACCCAAAATTGTCGGCGCCAAGTGCGTCGTTGATTGCCGCAGACGTAATATTGCGACATTGTCGACGTCATTTCAAACTAAATGAGTTGAGTTTTGCTTTCTTTGGGATGTCTACAGGGAAATTTTTACATCTTTTTAAGAATAAGTATAAGTTGTATTTAAAGCTTATATGCATTTATGCCAGATTTAAAAGGACGGTGCTCGAAATTGAAGCTAATTTTTGACGACGACATTTTTTGTGGCACAGCATTCGCTACGTCGTAACTTCGAAAATTATTTTTTGGCGTCGACAGGTGCGTGTCGCAATCGTTGTACTTCAACCTTTAACTGCAGATAGCTCACAAGAAACCACTGCGCAGCGGAATATCGAATAGTACATCTAAAAGCAAATGCAGCAACTCGTGTGTGCCGCTTCCAGCTAGGTCTAAGCCAGCTGAAGGTATGTTTTTTTTAAGAACTATTCCCGGTAAGAGTTTATTTTTTTTATTATTATTTTCTTTCTACACTTATACCATATTGAATTAGAAATAAATTGAATTCACTCAAATTATTTTTTTAGATAATAAGTCGAGAGCAGCCAGTGGCAGCGATAACTAAAATGCGAACACTGCATGTCAAATAATGAAGTGCAGTTGCTATGCTGATTGTTGCTACGCCAGTTGTTGCTATGCCAATATTGTTGCCATGCGCCTTGGACTACCGTTCTTTGGTGCCGTGTGCAAACTCTGGCTATATAAACAGCAGTCTGACTCGGCTCGATCTCTTTTTCAGTTTGGCAGTGCAGTGATCAAGTGGTTAGCTATTCCTAATGTTATTTCCCAGTGTTCTAATTCCGACTAACAAATCAAATACTTTGTTTTGGTTGACGATTGAAATAAATATTCTTCTTCTGGGTCTCGACTGGATTAAGAGTATTGTTTTGATAAGCAACTAAAATAGAGATTCTTATTGTGGGTATCGACTACAATAAGAACAAATTACTAACACTGAACTCTTTATCGCGGGTCTCGACTGTAATAAAGATTCTTATTCTGGGTATCGACTGCAATAAGAATAAATTACTAACCTAAAACACTTTATTGCGGGTCTTGACTGTAATAAAGATACTTATTGTGGGTATCGACTGCAATAAGAATAAATTACGAACCTAAAACACTTTATCGCGGGTCTCGACTGTGATAAAGATTCTTTCTGTGTGTAGCGATTGAAGTAAGAATAAACTACTAACTCAAAACACTTTATCGCGGGTCTCGACTGTGATAAAGGATTCTTTCTGTGGGTACCGACTGCAGTCAGAATTACTAACCTCACTTTATTTTGGGTCCCGACTGGAATAAAGAAAATCCCAATCCTAAAACCTTAATAGCACCCCAAGTGAATCAGCTGCCAAACACTGATCAGGTGAGTACCAAGTCAGATACAGTAAAATAACTTTTCTTTTAAAATAATCAGACACAGTAAAATAAATTTTCTTTTAAAATAATCAAATACAGTAAAACTAAATTTTCTTTTAAAAATAATCTTATTACTAAGGTAACATAAATCATATAGGGTCGTAACCTTTTTTTAATTGCTAAGATTTCGGTGAATTTCTTAAAGGAGTTTGAAACATTGGAATAAAACTGCACCCTCGTTTACCACTCGGCCGGAGCAAATTTTTATTGAGTAGATAAAAACGTTACAATTGGTGTCAAGTGTGGGGTTTTAGAAAAATATTTCCTCAAATATTTGTTCCCACTCAAATACTCGTTTCAGTGTTTAAAATTTCTGACTGAATTCCTCGAAGTCTCGCGATCTTAACTAAGTTATGATTTTCCATTGCAAGTATTTGTCAAGCGAGTTGGAACTTTTCGTAACGATAGAATCACTCTTTTCGAGAATTTAAATAAACGCTATACTGTTACGGCATTTACGTATAATTTCGGCTTTTGGTGATCTCTTCCGGTTTAATCGAGTTGCTCAACATGGATTCCGAACAGCTGAAGGAGCTGAAAGATGAAATTAAGGCCATGGCGGCAGCTTTGGTGAAAGAGCTTGCTAACGAAATCAAGGTCGAATTGCAACAAGAACAAGCTGCGTCCGTTACAGCCATAGAGTCAGGAATAACTGACCTAGTGGCTAAACTATCTAAGAAAATGGACGAGTTGGATAAGACTTTAAGTGGGACGGGATTTGTTAACCGAGTTTTTGAAGACTTTTCTTCTCTGGCAAATACGTCTTCCCCTACAACTACTACTGCGTCGACTACAACTTCTGTAACTACAACTTCGGTAGCATCGCCTATCTCGTCGAGCGCGGCAATAGTTCATTCAATTATACCTGCAGTGTCTATTAGCAGCTCGCTACCCAATTTTTCTGTGTCTTCTCAGGGACACCTGCCGTCGACCTATAGAAAACAAACGCTTAATTATCCTGTGGCTCCTACTTCGAGCTGGAGTCACTGGCCAATTAATGGCCATTAATTGGCCAGTGAACCCTGCACGAAGTCAGCCTGCTGTTCAGTCTGTGGAACATGCTCCTTTACCAAGAGACTGCGTCGAAAGGCTCTATTCCCTACATCAGCCTAATTCAAATTTGGCGCAGCAGTCTAACATCATTTTTGCTCAGCACCCCAATTCTAACTTGCAATCTAATGCCATGTTTGACCAACAGTTTAACTCAAATTTTACTCAGCGATCTAGTTCGAATATTATGCAACAGCCTAATCCTAACTTAGGCGGGCAGCCTAACTTCAATTTCATGCCACCGACTTTTTCGAATTTTAAACGACAGCCTTCGTTTCCCTCAACTTCAAACGCAGGAGCTGTCAGCTCTGGACCAGTCGGGCTAGTCTGCAATCTAAATCCTTTTGACGGGACAGTATCCTGGTCGGATTATAGAATACAATTCGAGATTGTAGCACGAAATAACAACTGGTCAGAGCAAGAGAAAGCTGATGCGATGACTACTCAACTTAGAGATAATGCGGTCTCAGTGCTAAGCGTCTTTCCCCCAGGCCATCGAATCCAGTACCCAGAGTTAATCGCATTGCTGGAACAGCGATTTGGAGTCTACTCCTACTCGAGCCAAGTGCAGTTCTGTGGAAGAGCGCAAGGAGCGAGGGAAGTTTCGCAAATTTTGCACTGGAATTACAGCGACTTACTACGACCGCATTTCCCTGCTGCCCAACGGATGCCGTTGATAGAATGGCAGCGTTACGATATTTGGAAGGAACTCGGGACGACGAGTTGAGGACTTTGGACAGAGTTCGGGGACCAAAATCACTGCATGAATCAGTGAACGCAGCACAAGAACTAGCCACAGGGATTAATGTGGGAAGAAATGCCAGACTTCATGTCGCGCAAGCCTCAACTAATAAACGCAATTATGGAAGACGTAGAAAACCGACGAGAAACGGTGTAACAGCTAGAGAATAAGAGGTTCTCGGCTCTTTCGGCGGGAACACAGCTACAGCTTTGACGAACCCCCCCAGGCTATACGATTTGTTTACTGTAGCTTCCCGTGCCGAGATTCAACCCGCAGTTTCTGTCATTCCGGGAAACCCGTCAACATCGACCGACAGGGGCACCAGTCGATGAAGACTTCTCCCGCCCCAAATCGTAGAAACAGCGTTGACGACTCCATGGAATTCCTGTCTACAACCTCAGCATCCCAAACGAGTTTTGAAATTTTAAATAGTGAGCCCTCTAGTAGTGAACTGCCAGAAGCTATGGAAAATCAAGTTGAAGTGACGATCCAAGCAATAGGCTCTTCTAAAAATAGTCTCACAGTACGAGGACTACTAAACGAAAAGCCATGCAATTTTATCCTAGACACTGGAGCCACGGTCTCTATTGTTCATCCCACTTTTCTAAGCCGCTCATCACTGTCAAAGCTTGAGAAATCGCATGTCGTGATTAGAAGCGTGACGGGAAACAGTATAGATGTCTTAGGTAGATTGAAAGTCGAGCTACACTTAGGCAGTTACCGTACCTTTCACACAATGCTAGTCGCTTATATTGAACCCCTTTGCTTATTAGGGGTAGATTTCCTAGACCGTAACAACTGCAGGCTAGACTTCGAAAAGAACGTCCTTCAAATAGGAAAAGGGACTCTAAATCTCCACAAAGCCAATTACCTTGACATAAAAATAAATCTCCCAGAAAGCATATTGCTAGCTGCCATTAGCGAGACCATTGTTCCTACAAATCCAAAACAAAGTGTGGAAGATGGAGCGATTTTACAATTGGACCCTAGTCCAGATTTGCCATACGGTATACACGCTGCACGCGTCTTAGTAGAGTCAAAGGCACGAAACATCCCGATTCTATTTATTAATCTATCGGCCACTGATGTTTTTATACCTCGCGATAGCTTCCTCGGATATCTGGGGCCGGTCGTTATTGCAAACGCGGTTTCTTCTACGAACGATGCCGAGCTAGACCCTCTTGGTGTCATTCTCAACGGAGTGCCAGAGGGACTGTCTAGCGAAGACAAGCAACAGCTGACCTCCCTTCTAGATGACTTTCGCGACATTTTTTCCACAGGTCCTAGCGACGTAGGCCGAACAGGAATCACAAAACATCACATTGATGTTGGCGAAGCGAAACCTTTCAGGATTTTACCGCGAAGGGTTCCATTGGCAAAAAGGGCCGAGGCCGAGCAATTGGTACAGGAAATAGAGAGCAATAACATTATCAGGCCATCCAACAGTCCCTGGGCCATAGTTCTTGTTAAGAAGAAGGATGGCAGCACTAGGTTTTGTGTAGACTATCGGCGGCTAAACGATATCACCAAGAAAGATTCTTACCCTCTTCCTAGAATGGATGATACCCCAGTCTCCTTCTCCGGATCTACTTGGTTCTCTACCCTCGACCTACAAAGCGGCTATTGGCAAGTCGAAATGAGTGATCAGGATAGAGAGAAAACCGCTTTTGCGACCGGAGCCGGTCTATGTGAGTTTAATGTAATGCCCTTCGGTCTGTGTAATGCTTCTTCCACCTTCGAACGTTTGATGGACGGCGTATTCCGTAAACTAGGAACAGAGACGGCACTAGTCTATCTGGATGACATTATTTTTCACGGGCGTGATATAGATGACCATCTGTCCAACTTAAGGAAAGTATTTCAGCGGCTGTGTGCGGCAAATTTAAAACTTAGCCCGAGGAAATGTCATCTTCTTCATCCAGAAGTGAAATATCTAGGACACGTGGTATCTGCGACGGGCTTGCAGACGGACCCAAATAAGACGGAAACCATTCGAAATTGTCCAGTACCTAGGACAAAGAAGGAAGTACGAAGCTTCCTGGGACTGGCATCTTATTATAGAAGGTTTGTTCAGGACTTTTCCACCGTCGCTAAACCTCTGTCCGAACTAACAGAGGATAAAAGAAAATTTCTGTGGGAAAGCAAACAACAGGACGCCTTCGAGGAATTGAAGTCTCGCTTAATTTCCCCTCCTATCCTGGCTTTTCCACAAGCAAAAGGAGAATTCATCCTAGATACAGATGCTAGTCAAACAGGAATCGGCGCTGTCCTTAGCCAAGTTCAAGATGGAAACGAAAAGGTGCTCGACTACTATAGCAAAACGCTCAGCAAACCAGAAGGGAATTATTGCGTTACCAGGAAAGAGCTGTTGGCAGTAGTACGAGCAACGAGTCACTTTCACCATTACTTATTTGGCAGGCCATTTCGAATCCGCACAGATCATGCCTCACTTCGCTGGCTAATAAATTTCAAAGACCCTGACGGACAGCTGGCTAGATGGCTGGAAAGGATACAACAGTACGATTTTGTCATCGAACATCGACGTGGCCGAAAACACTTGAATGCAGATGCTTTGTCACGACGACCGTGCGAAAATTGCACCCATTGTGATCACAAGGAAAACCGAGAACAGACACAACCAATAGACTTGGTAGCCGTCGAAGCAGCAATCGACTTAGTTTCGGAACAAGACCGAGATTCTACTTTACAAATTGTGAAAGCCTGGTTACAGCGGAACCAGAGACCGTCGAGAGAACACATCGTCTCTGAAAGCCCTACGTTAAAAACTTTTTGGGCGAAATGGGAATCCTTACGACTAGTTGACAATGTATTACAGTTCATGAGGTAAGGAGAAGAGGATATCCATGTAAAAGTCACCCCAGCGGCCCATATCACCGAAATTCTCCAGAAGTTAAATAGCAGACCAGAAGGTGGACACTTTGGAGCAAGAAAAACGGTTGAGAAGATTAAGGAGCGCTGGTACTGGACAACCGTGCAAGCTGACGTAGAAATATGGTGCGCCAAGTGTCTCCTGTGTCACTCCAAAAGAGGCCCTGTTAGGAAAACCAGAGGAAACCTTCAAATTTACAACGTAGGAGCTCCCTTCGAAAGAATCGCGATTGACGTACTGAGTCCACTTCCAAAAACAGATAGAGGAAACAAATACGTTGTAGGCGTAATCGATTATTTTACGAAGGGGCCAGAGGCTTTGGCGACACCAGATCAAAAGCCCAAAACCATAGCAAACGGAATTATCGAGAATGTACTTAGTAGATTTGGCATGCCTTTCCAACTGCATTCGGACCAAGGCCGAAATTTTGAGTCTGAACTTCTACAAGTAATGTTGCAACGCTTGGGCATAGAAAAAACCAGGACAACTGCTCTGCACCCTCAATCAGACGGGATGGTTGAGCGATTTAATCGGACGCTTCTAGATTACCTGTCCAAGTTTGTCAGTACTAGCCAAACGAACTGGGACCAGTTTCTCCCTTTCGCACTTCTGGCATATCGATCCTCCATTCACGAGAGCAACAAATTCACCCCCGCGCGCCACAACCTGGCGGATGTAACACAGCAGTAGATTATGCCGAGAGGCTGACCCAGACTCTTAAAAAAATCCACTCTTTAACTCGAAAGAATCTAACTCTATCGTCCTACCAGATGAAAACACAATATGACCTTATAGCGCAACCTCTCCAATTTTCTGAAGGTGAACAAGTCTGGATTTACAATCCAAAACGCCGAAAGGGCAAAAGCCCCAAACTACAACGTGACTGGGAAGGTCCTGGCACTGTATTGTCTAAACTGAGTTCCCAGGAGGTCGAGTGAAAAAGGTCCTCCACATAGACAGGCTAGCTAAAATTGGCAGCGAAGAGACTCCAGCTAATAACACCTACAGGGTTGGGGTAGACGCGACTGTAGACAACACAAATGCTATTAACTTTATCGCACCGTGGGTCAAATACTCCAAACCAGCCGTACCGAATTTTCTGTTAAAATGTGGTTTCGAAATAGGGAAAGGGTTAGGTAAAAACTTGCAGGGTCAAGTCGAACCCATCACAGTTAGATCTCGTACGTCGCATTCTGGTTTCGGTACAAATGCCGGAAAATAATATCTATCTCCCACTAGCACATCATCCATTCCCCCCTTTTCCCATTAACAATCTAACCTACCATCCACTTCCGACTAACACACTAATCAACAGCCTTATCCCAAACACCCACACATCGATTACGTGCCATACACCAGCAGCGCAGGAATTACTCCACCAAATCGTGAATTGGTTCATTGAGAAAGGCTACAACTCAGCTGTTTACGAGTGAAGACATGAGACTTCCTGGCTGAAAAGTTGCAATCGCTGCGAATAAAAGACTCACTCTACAGAAATTTCCATTGCTCAAAGTCGGAGATAAGCTGTCAGTAAAAACCCCAAAGATCCCTGTTGTAGAACCCTCGTTATCATATACAATTAATTTCTTTCATTTTGCTTAATCAAAATACATAAAGTAATTTTCTTTTCCTTTTTCTTCTTTCTACAAAAATATCATCTGAACAATTTCATCTGCAAAATTTCAATTTATTCCCCAAACCACAAAATTGCATTCTCAACGTCATATAAAAAAAAACCGTTAAAATTGGTAACTAAATTTTTATCTCGGCGAGAAAATTTTAAAACCTTCTATACACCGACCGAAATTCCAATCGTCGCCTGCGGCTATGTATGTATGTACATACATCATCTAAGTACATTCCGTAGTGGATTGACTAGCATTGCATTCCTACGACAATGTATCACAAGCGAACGTTAAATTGGAAAAAAAAAGTTTTCGTCTCTGCAAATTTTGTTTCGATTTAAATGGGTAACCGTTACCTTGATCGCCAGATTTCATGCCAGCCGGATAATGAATAGCCAAGAGGACCCGCTAGGGCTCTTTAAATATCGAGCTCGTTGCTTGACAAACCACAGTCTTTTTTTCTACTTCGAAAAAAATGGAATCGTCCAACGATACCACCAACTCGCCGCCAATACCAGGCAAGACCATAGAGCGCGAAGCTAAGGAAATATGGAGCCTAAAAAAACGCTCAATCAGCTAAAACCGGCAAACCATATAAAAGGGCTTAACAGACGGTTTAGCTACCTGCAGTTGGAGGAATTAAAGGCGATTGAGGTACATGAGGCACCCCCAGAACCATCAAACGGACAGCAATCTGAGGCAGCGCCAGGACCATCTTACCAATGCTAGGTCCATGATCCAGCGGGCAACTTAACCCCAACATTCAAGATATTCAGCTAGAAATGCAAAATCCGCATACAGGGACCATAGAGACATTGGTCATTTTGATGAAGGCCTTGCGGAAGTCAACAAGACGGATATCGGAGAATTATAAATCAAGACGGCACATACCATAATATCCGTTTACTTGAAAGACGGGAACATCAAAATTCTAAAAAAAAAAAAAAAATCAAAAGGAAATTTTATTTATTACATTGCACTCCATAATTCGCTTTCTCGAATCAGCAGTTGGGGCTTCACAAACGTTGCTTCAGATATTCTAGCTCATATTAGGTACTCGGTCGGAACTTCGAGTCTGAAGAAGGGGGCAATGTAGCGAAATTACAATCGATGGTGTAATTTCGCTGTGGATAACCGGAATTGATGTCTTTAGAGTATTTTCTGAAATTGCATGCATGAACATAAACATCAATTTATTTGAGTGCCCGTGCCAGGGGCTCGCATGGCGCTGGGCACATCATAGATAGTTACATGGTAGATTAACATTGTAGGTGTTGATCCTGAAACTTTCTTTATTACAGTTTTTAAATTGTCTCCATATTCTTTTTCACAAGCTTCAGACTTAAACTGTTCAGCTTCCATAGTTTTATCAGCAGCCAAAGTTGAATGGAAGGAGAAGTACATAGAAATACTGTCGCATTAAACCTGAAAAGGAAATAAAAATACCACCAAGAAACATCCTTAACACAAAAATCACAAATTAATCTCACCTAAATCACATGTGCTGATGTCGGCTGAACATCTCACAGCAGAGGTAAATATGTCAGAACGAACATTCCGCGTAAAGAAGAAATCGTACTAGAACACAAAATGGAAACGAGGTACGAGCAAGAAATTCTCATTACACATCACGTTCCGCCATGCGCCGTGAATGCGACACAAAATTGTCGGCGCCAAGTGCGTCGTTGATTGCCGCAGACGTAATATTGCGACATTGTCGTCGTCATTTCAAGATAAATGAGTTGAGTTTTGCTTTCTTTGGGATGTCTACAGGGAAATTTTTACATCTTTTTATACCCTAGATGAAATCTATAGGGGTATACTAACTTTGTCATTCCATTTGTAACACCTCGAAATAATGATGGTAGAGCAAAATGGATTGGACACCCACGCATAATATTAAAAGTTATTTTGATTTTTGCATGTCCGTCCGTCCGTCCGTCCGTCCGTGCGCACGATAACTCGAGAACGCGTATACTTAGAGGGCTGAAATTTTCTACACAGACTTTAAAAAAAAAAGTAAAATTAAGTTCGAAAATGAGACAAATCGGGCAACTCCTACGTGGGGTTGCCATATAAAAATTTCGTTTTCCGCTATATATTTGGACACTGCCTGAGAACGCGTCGACGGAGAGAGCTGATATTTTGTACGTGGTGTTTTTTCTACATTAGCAAATAAAAAGTTAAAAATGGACTAAATCGGGCAACTCCTTCTTGGTGTAGCCATATAAAAATTTAAGTTTTTTACGTATACTGTGAAAACGATCAGTCCAAGACATTTTTATTGTACTAAAAACTTCTTCAGAATACGAAATCTTATAAAATTGGTTATAATCATTTTTTCTGTGCGACAAACCGTTCTAGAAATATATGCCAAAAACAACTTCAAAAATCAAACTTGAATAGATCGGTGACCATACGAAATTTAATACGGGCATTCATCTAGGGTATCATAAGAATTGGTCTTAGACCACTTCTTGCTTTTTTACTTGTTAAGAATAAGTATAAGTTGTATTTAAAGCTTATATGCATTTATGCCAGATTTAAAAGGACGGTGCTCGAAATTGAAGCTAATTTTTGACGACGACATTTTTTGTGGCACAGCATTCGCTACGTCGTAACTTCGAAAATTATTTTTTGGCGTCGACAGGTGCGTGTCGCAATCGTTGTACTTCAACCTTTAACTGCAGATAGCTCACAAGAAACCACTGCGCAGCGGAATATCGAATAGCACATCTAAAAGCAAATGCAGCAACTCATGCGTGTCGCTTCCAGCTAGGTCTAAGCCAGCTGAAGGTACGTTTTTTTAAGAATTATTCCCGGTAAGAGTTTATTTTTTTTATTATTATTTTCTTTCTACACTAGATAATCGAGTATGGTTCGGTTAAACCATTCAACCATACCGTCAGATTGGGGATGCAATGGGGTGGTACGTGTTTTATCAATTCCACATCTCCTTAAAATATCCCGAAATAATGCTGACTCGAAATTTCTGCCTTGGTCAGAATGAATTTGGAATGGCATTCCGAATCCAGAAAATACGTGCTCAAGTAAAGACTCTGCGACTGTGTTAGTAGTTTGATCTGGCATTGCAATGGCCTCTGGCCATTTCGTGAAGTAGTCCATTACTACTAGTAGGTATCGGTTCCCTCTGGTAGTGGTCGACTCCTATCCGTTCGGATGGGGCGCCGACGTTGAAGACTTGGAGCCTTGCTCTGGTTCTCGGAATTGGCCCTTTTCCCCGTTGACAAGTCTCGCATTGCTGACACCAGTTTTTTTATATCCTGAGTACAGCCTACCCAATAGTACTTCGCTTTTACTTTAGCCGTTGTTTTATCAAAGCCCAAGTGACCACCAGGTGGACCATCGTGGAGCTGGCATGTCGTGCCCCCTGAGCAATCGAATAAATAAAATCCAATAATGAACCGCGATAACCTTTCTTTGCAATGAAAATACACTCGAATTTCTATTCACATATTATTTCTTTATTATGACAAACTGACCTATCGTAATTTACCCTAAGCTATCTGGCGCTTAGGTAATCTGAACCGAACCGAAACTTGCGAGCACAATGACTGATGATTACAAACGGCACTCGCCAGACCAGTCATTAGTCTTTTTATGTCCGATACTCGGAAGTAAACTTTCTTTGCTCACAACGCGGATGTAAACAAACGACAACAACCTTGTCGTTTGTTCTACCGGTTGCAGCACCTGAGTCGCTTAGTTCTAAACAATCGCTTTACATAATAATTACCATGCGAAGGTGAATTATTATTGCAATCGTCGATCTCTTCACTAAGCGCTCATCGCAGCCAGCTGTTGGGCTAATCAGCAAAACAACCGACAGTTGCAGAAAAATACCATGCGAAATTATTGTTTAGCAATTGCTGATTATTTCGCTGTGATGCCCTTGGCTGCTAGAAGAATCTTCCGTATATCGGGCCATAACAGGCATAGTACTTCTGTCCTGTTGGAGGCAGGTAGCAGTATTTGATGGTGTGTCCCTCCCACATTTGTAAAGATTCTGCATGCTATATCTCCCTTCAGGAGTAGCGAGTCCCATATTGCCCAGTATGCTTTGGTTGTAGGATGAAGGTGGATAATCTGTTCTCGCGGTGGTCTCTCTGCATATTTGAGCCAAGTTTTGACCATTCCCAATTTTTCGTCGTTATCCTGATCGCATCCGATAGTGTCTTGCATGACTGCTACCCGAGTGAGTACTTCCTGTGTTTCCTCTAGACGTTCACAATACTTGCAGTTGGAAGGATGTACAGGGGCGTCTAGACACAGCGTCGGCATTTCCGTGCTTATTACCAGGTCGATGTTGAATCTGGAAATCAAACTCTTGCAGGCGTTCAATCCAGCGAGCAATCTGTCCTTTGGGCTCGCGGAAATTCATAAGCCAACGTAGCGATGCACGGTCAGTTCTTAAAAGGAATCGACGACGGAGAAGGTATGGCTGGAAATGTGCGACGGCCTTTACTACGGCAAGGAGCTCCTTGCGAGTGACGCAGTAATTTCTTTCCGGTCGGCTCAGGATTTTACTGTAGTATTCGATTACCTTCTCGTCGCCCTCTTGATCCTGCGATAGAGCCGCTGCCTACGTGAACAAGTCAGTTTGTCTTTCAGAGCTATAAAAGCGGTTTCGCAACTCCCATTCCAATCAAATGTCGTTCTTTTCTCTGTCTGCCTGGTAAGAGGTTTCGCTATTGCCGAGAAATCTTTTATAATAATCCCAGGAATGATTTAACTTCCAGGGCCAATTTTGGACGGCAGTGATCTTCTCCGGGTCGGCAGATATTCCTTCACCTGAGATGACATTGCCCAAGAATTTTACCTCTTTTTGACAGAGTTGGCACTTGCTTGGTGATAGCTTAAGTCCCGCTAAGCGAAGTCGCTGGAAAACTGTATTAACTGTACGATTATGTCGTCCAGATAAACTAAGCAAATGGTGTAAGGTATGCCTTCCAACACTAGCTCCATGAGCCTTTCACAAGTGGCTGGTACATTGGTGAGGCCGAAGGGCATAACATTGAACTGAACAGCTGAACTTCCTATACTAAAGGCAGTCTTTTCAGGATCCGCTGCAACGACTGCCACTTGCCAGTACCCAGAGTAGCAAACCATTTGGATACACCCAAAGCATCCAAAGTTAAGTAAATTCGTGGAAGCAGATAGGAATCTTTTTTCGTTAGTTCATTAAGTCTCCTATAGTCAATGCAAAATCTAATAGAGCCGTCCTTTTTACGAACTAAAACAACTCGGCTGCTCCATGGGCTCTTAGATGGAAGAACGATATTTTGCTGTATCATTCCTTGGAGTAGCTTCTCGGCTTCGCTCCTTCCAGAGAATGGAATTCGACGGGGTGGTTGCTTAACGGGCTTAGCATCCTCAGCATTAATGCGATGACGTAGAATCGAGGTTCCGCCCACATCGTCTTTCGACTTAGAGAAGATATCCATGAAAGACTGAAGCAATTCCCTCAATTGGGTGCTTTCTACCTCGTATAATTCCTTTGTACTCCTTTGACTGAGCTGTACGAACTCCTCCACAATTATCTCGTCGTTTTCAGGTGACTTCATGCTGGCTGATATTAAATCTGGTGAACATTCTACTTCTCCAATCAAAGTAGCTGCTGGCAGATTTATCGGTTGTGAGGACTGATTAGCAATTCGTGCCAATACGACTCCGTTCTTGATAGATGAAAGGCTGGGTATTATCTGCAATCCTTCAGGTGTTGTTGCATTTGAACTGATAGTAACGTCTCCACAAATAATGTTAGAAGCCAGCTTAACCAGATAGTGTTGTTCTGGTAATAATGTTAAAGGGCTCAATGTTCGGGCGGTGATATCTATGGCAGGTTGTGGCTCGAAAGGAATAGCTTCCTCTTCAATTTTCATGTAGCCATCTTTGAAGTTCAGGATGGAGTCGTGTTGCGCTAGGAAATCCATGCCAATAATGCATTCATCTTTAATTCGTGCCACAAAGACTAAGTGCTTAGGGTAGAACTGGTTTAGCCTGATGATAACTTTGGTTATCCCATCCACAGGGATTATTTCCCCACTTACGCTTTGGATAACGGCGTTCGTCGGATGAAGGTTATAATAACCGCCTGATAGTCGCAAAATTCTCGGACTGACTATGGTTTGAGTGGCCCCAGTATCCACAAACATTGGATAGTCAACCTCATTAATGCTTGCTGCGATGCACAAATTATTAGAAAATCCTGCCGCTCCTATGAAAACTTTAATTGTATTCGGGGCTCCTTCCACCACTGACTCTAGCCCCCAAAAGGCAGTGGACAGCGGTAGGATTTCCAGATGGAGTAGATGGTGAATTTCGGATTCCTTCGAGGGTAGCCTGCTTGGGCACACTATACGAAGTCTCGGAAGCTAGTGCTGGAATTCTTGTTCGGCTGGGGGAATTATTTACGAGAGCATCATTGAACAAAATCGGTGGCTGGTGTACAATGCTCTGCATGGTGGTGAAATTGAGCATATCTAATGGGCGTTCAGAGATGACTTCTGGTATGCACTTTCGGCTGGGCGAATGATCGTCGAAGGCAGCTGGGGGGCGAACAATATGTGTCTGTCTGTCTCTATCAAAACGGCTCCCTATGACTGGTTCACCATTCGGTCCAGTGACATTTATAGCCTCGCGGTTCGATGTTCGCAATTTGAAGTCGAACATCACCTCTTCTCCTTCTGCAAGACACAGTACCAATTTTTCAGGATTATTTCGCTTAATGCTGTTAGCGTGTACAAAGATTTATTCTCCGTCTTCTTCTCGGATGAGGAACACATATCTCTGCCGGACATTAAACCATTTCACCTTACCTTTCACTCCTTTCTCGATGATTGTGTTTTTCGTTGTTGTTTCACTTTTGCCTCCTTTGGAAGTTTGCTGGCGTTCGCGCTTTAGTTTCTTCTTGGTTGTAGGCAATTTTGTCCTTGACGCTGCATTATTCTTTCGAAAGGTGTTATCACTATTGTTGGCTGGAGCTTTGAATTGTATCTGGCTCGGCTGGCGCTCCTGGAAACCGAGCAGTTTTATTTTCCCGACTGCTGAGCTGATGTATTGTGTGGTCTTCTTCTCCTTGAGGTATTCATAACCCTGACCTCAGCTACACGGACGTGACGATGTCTGGTTCGTGTGGCGTCTCTACTAGCTTCAATCCGTATGGCCTTTGCTAAGGCTTCTTCCAATGTCGTGGGTATGGTATCTCGTACCTGTCTCTGGGTCTCCATGTCAGCAATACCGTCTAGAAACTGCCCCAATGCTATTCTACTAATGCAGCCTCCAGGACAATTGCCAAAGCTCAGGTACGTCAGCCGTTGAACATAAGTAGCGAACTCCGTTAAGCTTTCATGAGGTCTCTGCTGATGTTCGTCCGTGAATCGCTCGGCCATGTCTTGACTCAGAGCTTCGAAATTTTTCTTCGAAATTTCAGATAGAGTCTCATTGAAACTGAGAGCTTTCCTGTTAGGTATGGCTCAATATAAAGAGCTTTCAATTCCGCGTACCATCCATTGGCGCGAGCTACGGCATCAAAATGTCGCTGTACATATTCCAGGGCTCCTTGCCATTATAGTCTTTTGGTGTTAGCGCTATTCTGGCTGGTTTAAGGATTGGAATTGTTTCGAGGTTAGCTGGAATGGGACGCTCTAAGATTGTCGTTGGCTTTTTCTGCGGGTCTGTCTGGAGGCCAGTGGAAGTTATGCGAATATCATCCCGCTGGCCCACTGATGGTTCCCTAATTCCAGCATCTTCCAATATTTCGGGTGGACTATCTTCGTTTGGATTTACTTTCTGTGATCGAGTAGCCTGCGCCCGTACCTATTCATTATCATCTAACTCTAACAGATTTTCCTCTGCAGACGTACTGTTCATTCCAGCAAACCTAGAATAGTTTGGAGTGGTACAGTTTGCTAGAAGAGCAGCGTATAAATCTATTGAAAAAACTGTTATTGATTCAGTATCAATACATCGTATTTATACAGGAATTCTCCTTATGTTGACATAAAATTTCTTGTAATCACAATTGCTCATAATAAATCGATTACGCTCTATAGCGAGTGAGTCTCACCTACATTTCTTTTGTTTACCTACGACATAAAGAAGTTAACCTACATACATTTCTGTTTATTTCTTACCTAATAATAATAATCATCACAGTTACCATTATGAATATACATACCGTGACTCATATCATACAAGCGCTTTACTTTGTACTCGACTCATTGCAGAGTTTCATAATATCATGCCTGCACTTGTTATGCGCCTAAAAATGATGAGTCAAAGTGTGGATATTTCATTGACAAAATGAAATAGTTATTAGGTCACTGTGTAATTACCGCAAGTAGCGTGATATGTGCCGTAATGAGATCATGACATCGTGACATCACGATATCATGAGATCATCACAACAAGATCATCACAGCACCAAATGTTACAAGTTTGGCTTTGCTAGGCTATGAATTGGCTCGAGAGGGAGATTTCTTTTCTTTTATTATTTTTATTTAATGCAACAATGACGCAGCAACAAACTGCTTGAGAGGACTCCGATGTAGGTCAGCAACATGCAGAGTGGAAATTCCAGGCGAACAGCTGGGCTTGAGAGTGATATTTGCGCAGTTTGTCCGCAGCTTACTGGAAATCTCTCGCACACTTATCTGTGGAGTGGTGAGATTTGCAGTTTCCCGCTCTGTAGTACACTTCGAGCGTACGCGGCTTAGTTAGTGAATGAGACAGATGAGTGGTCGCAGTTTCATTGAATGTAAATTTTGTTGATGGATGGTTGGGGCGGAGGGAGTCTGTGTAAGCGTTGGCTTCCACTCACCACACCACGCCAGTATCGTTGACCCTCTCGTCCGTGGCAAGGCACGATAGAAAATAGTGCCCGCGTTTGGAAAGAGTGCATGAAACGCAATTATGGTAATTATTTGCTAAATGTAATTACTGGTTTGATTTTCTTCCTGCGATCACGTAAATTGTAAGTTGTGAAGTGCGAGTCGCAAAGTGATAGTAACGCGAGCTGGAAACTTAGACTTTTGATAGTGCTTCTTGTGCGGCCTGGCCTCACCTGTGGGTGACCCAGGGGATATATGGCTTGTGGGGCCCCAAGTAGGGAACGGTTACAATGGACAGACGTCCTTCTTGGAGTTTCACAAGCTGATGGCTTTCATCCCTGGAGCTGCTGGATTAAGATTTATTTCGCCGTGGGATTTCGGGTAAGCCAGTGCAAGATGGCGGATGATAGGTGAGTTTAACACTTAGTTTCTCCTTCTCTTTTTTTTTACTGGTGGATATGGGGGTATGTGGGTGTATTGTGTTGGTGGCGATTTTCGTGCTAATGCGGGGAAGTGAGAGCTGCAAACTCTAGAGCTGTTGGGGCTCCAAAAATTTATTCAAGAGCAGCGATTAAAAAAATATTGCAATAAAAAACACCGCTAATCAAATTGAGGAAGATTTAAATTTCCGTATTTTAGCTATCAAATAGTAATATTTTACAAAACTCGCGCAAATGGAAAAATAAATAATTCTACTGGAACTACAATTTTTTGTTCAGTGCGATGAGCTATTCTGTATTGCCCATATGACTTCTTTCTGCATTCGTAAGTGCCGAGAGGAACTCAAATTCAGTGCTTGACACTCTTTAAGACTCCACGGTTTCGGATATCAAGGCCTGCGTCCGGGATGGCGGACCATGCACAAATGCCCAACGGTGCAAACCTCTATGTCGTTGTCGAATAATTCTAACAGGTACTCACCGAGATCCGTAACCAAAAAAACTAAGATTGCTTCACGCAAGAATAGAACACTTCTGAGTAATAAAAACACACGATTCTTCTCTGATACTAAAAAAAAACTTTTAATTCTTTCTAATTTATATAGAGCAAAATTTCATTTCTAAATTCTTTCCACTGGGTCACTAACAATGACAATCACGAAAAAAGAAAAAGAGTGTGATCCGATTCCGTTCTATTTTATATCCCATTGTCCTCTAAAAAAAATCATCGTGCCGGAAGGGCTAGGGTTCGATCGTTGCCTTCCTAATTAGTTCTTATAATTATTAGGTAAACCTTTCTTTTGAAAATCTAGCGCAAAATTGCATTTCGCCGAATTCAGTTAACTCAATTAAATAATTTTATAATTATTACATTTTGTTTTGACCTTTGGCTTAATTAATTCTACTTATCTTGTACTAATCTACCTTAAAATATTTCTTTTCAGAGTCAGATTATTTTCGTATTTTCCGGCTGGCAGTGGGTCTCTCGATTCAAGCGCTGTCAATCCTTTACATCAGGCAAGTTCCAACTGATGTCTATTGTTTTAGATTATATGTGTCTTTTTCTATTTCGCTGATGTATTTTTTTCAATTTATTTTAGAGCATTGCAACAATGGTGTATGAGTTTTTGGAGTCATGTGAGACAATTTTTAAATCTCTTGTGATTTACTAATCATCACTTAAGAGCCCACATCATAATTTTTACTGTCTCAATTAATAATACAGGGTGTTCTAGTCAAAGAGTAAGCATTTAATTAACGATAGGAAATGACCAAGTCAAGCGAGAAAATGTATCGAAGGGAGGGTGGTAAATTTTAACGTCTCATTGGTACAACAGGCCGTCAAAACTTTTCAACGATAACTTTTAAATTAAAGCACTTATGAGAATTAGTATAAACTATACGGTCGAGAACCATCTGAGCATTCCAATAATAACATCTATCTTTTAAAACAACGAATATATTAAGAAATTAATAATGTTTAACTTCGTTATTTTAAGGTGATATCATGTTAGTTTCTTCATCATTGTCAAATCGATTAAATATTAAAAATATGAGAACTTTTTTTTTGTGCTTCAGCAAAATTGGTAAAACAGTAACGTATCATTGGCTGTAGGGACGTGATTTTGAATTGGTGGTCTTAAATGAGGAGACAAATTGAAGTGTTAGGAACAATAGATTAAAGATGATTTTTAGTTCAGAAGATAGGAGACTGTGTAAGCTTTCCAACGAATTACGAACCATCACTCCACCTAGCGCCGTATCTAGGTTGAATCATTTGGGAGTATATAAAAAAAAGGTGTTACTGCTAAAGTCAACGGAAATTTTCTCCATCTGCTAAATACAGAATTTCTGGAAATAGTCGGGTTAATATGGTATCATAATGACTTAAGTGTTAATTAAAGGGAGTCAAAAGTGCAGTGCCATACAAATAATTTGCATCAACGACACTTTTGCAACATTTCGGTTCAACGCTCAATATAAAGGGAAAAAATTTTACTCCATAGTAGTGAATTGCAGTAAAAGTGCTACCGCCACTAAAATTAACTGAATTTATTGGAAAGTGGAAAGATTTTCTAATAAAGTCAGCAGCGATAGCAATCAGCTATGGAATCTGTTTTTGCCGCTTTTTTTCCTTTTTTGGCGTTCTTAACAAATTAACAAATTCTTTACGAATTGCAACTACAGCAAATACTCACAAAATTTCGTGATAGAATTAAATTAAATTATTGAACTGTGTGATCTTTACTCAAAGTGAGGAACATATTGGCAATGACATTTCAAATGAACTAAGTTTCATCTAGAGTCTTTCACATCTTCATTCCTTTGAACTGGCTGAATTTCAAATTAATAGAATATGGAGACAGTCAGTCTATCTAGTAGTAGGAAAATTGATTCTACTCCCAAATTCTGTGTAATTTTCTGTTTCCGGAAATGTCGACCAGACTAAATGAAAAAGTTTCCAAGAAAAACAGTAAATTAGAATAAAAAGCATTAACGTCTCGATCGAATATAAACTCAACGATGCCTCGACCTGTAGGGAAGCCCTGAATTTTTTCTTAGAAATATACTGACATTTTTTTCTTTAAAATTTTTGTTTATTTTTGGAGGCCGACAATGGGTGTTTGGGTTGCTAACAATATTTATGAGCGTAGACACGTAACTACTAGAACATACAAAGTATGAGGATAAATCTTCGAAAAAGTTTCCAAGAAAAATGATCATTTTTTACAGTATGTAATGATCGCCGCCAAACAAATCCCTGGCATGATCATTACGGGTCCCTTTCAATATTTCCAAGGTTATGAAGCCTTCTTGACGACTTGGCGAAAAACCGACAGTGTACCTACCTACGGCCAAGTACAGGAAAATGTAAGATATTATTTATGATAAGGTAATTAGAAAGGATAGATTCTCGGAATATCAGAAAATATTTAACAAGGTGTAATAAATGCCGGCTCCAGGATTATTGTAGAGGTAGGCAGTAGCAATATTAACATTTATCAGGATTGAATGACTTTCGGAATTTGAATACAGGAAAAGGGAGAGTTAGTTCTAATATTGTATTCACAGAGATAGGCGGTAGATCGTCTTCGGGCGGGTCGTTAAGTTGTGTATGAAAATTAAAGAAATTTGTGTTATCCTTACAAAATTCAAGTGTGGAGTTGAACACATGTGATTCGGAATACAATTCGTAGGGTATCATTTCGTTGTCTTAAAGTAAGATCCGGAATACAGTTTCAGTATATTGATTCAGGGACTTCAGGTGGTGATTCGGAGTACAATTTTAACGTATTAATTCAGTGACTGTATCAGTTAGTGTTTTAGGATTCGGTATCATATATATGTATATTATTAACAGTATACACTGCGTTATCAAGCACAAAGTGCAAGTGTGTTTAAACAATACATAAAAAAATGTCAGACAAAGAAATTCCAGTGATAAGTCAGTGATCAGTGGTAATCAAAGTGAGGAGATAAGTCTCCTTAGAAAGGAAATTGAGTCACTTAGACAAGAAAACCGTGCGTTAATTAAAAGTTAATTAAATGGGTGGAAAGTTCACAGGGCTCTAGCGAGCAAGAGAGTACGTCTACTGCGGGAGAAGATATCGGAGCTTGTCCTTCTACATCCTTTACAATGGGAATCGGCGAGCTAAAAGAGCTGATTGATGTGTTTGACCCGGCAAGCGAAATGAGGTCTACTCCAGCAGAGTGGGTTAGAAGTGTTGAGGCACTTAAAGAGATATATTGTTAGGACGACAAAACAACATTGTTCTATGTTTCACTTTGCTTACATTTTGGTATCAGAGCAGGCAGGCAGAAATAAAAACATGCAACAGGTTCAAGGTCGATTTGGTAAAAAGTTTCCCAGTGGATCAAGACGACTCAGGGGTAATAATGGAAATTATGACCAGAAAGAGGAAGCGAGCGGAATGCATTGAAGATTATTTCTATTCAGTGACAGCGCTAGCAAAAAGAATAAAGCCGCCCGAAAGAGCCACGATGGATTATTTAATTTCAGGACTTGGAGACCGGAACCTGGTGAACGCCCTTACGGCTGCAAACTGTGAAACATTACAACAGTTATTGATACAAATCAAACGACTTGAGAAAATATATGGACAGGAACAACGACGGAAGACATTAACAAGACACCAAACAAATGCAGCCAGATACAATTCAAGTCAAGGATCGAAAAAGGAAAAGCGAGTGCATCCCTATAAACCAGGAAATTTTGAAAGAACTCAAATTGTGCACATGGAAGTCAAGCAGGGAACTAACAATTCAACAGGAAATGGTTTCCCCGATCGATAGAGAGAAAGATACAGAACAGCGGTAGATGCAGAGAGAAGTAAGTCCACTATGCGATGCTGCGGTGCAGCGGAATTGGTCATCTAGCAAGGGTATGTACAGTAGATTAAAAAAAAATTGCTATATATGTAAACAGGCTGATCATTTCGCCAAAACTAGTCCAAACGGGAGAAATAATGTGGGTAAAATCAACGCGAGCTCAAGATTCAAGGAGGATGAGTATTATCCTATAATTTATGTGGATGGTGACCAGATGACAGCCTTTCTAGATTTAGGGAGTGACGTTACGACGATTACCGTGATAGCAGACGAAGAAAATTCATGGAAATGGGAGAATTCTGATACGGTACTGTGTGTGTTTGAAGGAAGCAAATGTCCAGTCTTAGGTAAAATGGAGAAAAATATGCAGATTGGTGAAGTGGAGGGAAAAATTACACTCTTAGTTGTACCTAATGAAACACAAACAGTTCCAGTGCTGGTTGGTAAAAATTTCTTAGATCGCCCTTGAATTGAAGATTATTAAAAGTATAGGGAAATTTGACATTCTTAAAGATAATAACATTAATAAGATAAACTCAGCTTCAAGTATTGGAAATCCTTTAAAAAAACTAGATATTCAATAATATAAACGTATATGAACAGGACAAAAAAAAAATATGGCTACGATTTTAAAGGTTCAAAGGGTTATAGGTACAGAAGAAGTGGAAATTGACAACAAAACTCCAGAGACAATCAGAAAAATGAATTGCTGAATTTAAGAAATGAATTCAGAGAATGTTTCTTTTGCGACATGAAAGAAATCGCCAAGACCAACATAGTGGAAATCCGTATTCAGCTTAAAGAAAACAAAGTTGTCAGATATCAGCCTTATCATATGCTCTTAGGCCAACATTAAAGAAAACTACTGATAAACTTTTGTCCTTGGGAATTAATCGCCATTCATCGTCAGAATACGCTAGCCCAGTTATTATCGTTCGAAAGAAAGATGGGGAACAAAGAATGTGTGTAGACTACCGTCGGTTGAGCGCTATTACACAAAGAGAACAGTTTCCTGTTCCGAACATCGAGGAAACTCTTAATACTTTATCGAGTAAAACAATTTTTACATCATTGGACTTCCGAAGTGGTTATTACCAAGTAACAATCCAAGAAGAGAGTTGTAGGTATACTGCCTTTATAACACAGGACGGCCACTACGAGCTTACACGAGTTCTATTCGGCTTAACAAATTCTCCTGTCTCGTTTATGCGGTTGATGTTGAAACTTATAGAACCTCACAAATCTGGTTCAGTTATTGTATACATGGATGACATACTAATTCCAACTGAAAGCATCACCGAAAATATTGAGATGCTTCGTGAACTACTCGTTGAAATCCGCAAAGCGGGATTAACACTGAACTTGGAAAAATGTAATTAGAGTTTTTAGGCCACAAGATAACGGATGAAGGGATAAAGCCGGGGGCTCAGAAGATAGCAGCTGTGGAACATTTCCAACAACCACCTAATTTCAAACAAATGAGACAATTTCTGGGTCTTACCGGATATTTTAGACGCTTTGTGAAAGGTTTCGCAGACATGGCACGTCCACTAAACAAATTACTTAGAAAAGATGTAACATGTGAATGAGGAAAAGACGAAGAGCATGCTTCTCAAAAATTAAAGTCTTTATTGGTACCAAGGCCTATTCTGACATTATATGACGTCAATGCTAAACATGAGCTGCGTACTGACGCAAGCAGCCATGGGTTGGCTGGGATACTGTTGCAAATGGGACATGATAAGAAATTGCATGCTGTGTCGTATATTTGTTGAGCAACAATCGCGGCCGAGTCTAAGTACCATAGTTACGAACTAGAGGCACTGGCAGTTGTGGAAAACCTGGAGAGGTTCAAATATTACCTGTTGTAAAAGAAATTCCGGATTGTCACAGACTGCAACTCGTTACGAATGACGCAGGAAAAAAAATTCTTGCCAAAGATCGTACGATGGTGGCTAAAAATTCAGGAATTTGATTTCGAGCTCACATTTCGGTCGGGAAAGCAATTATCACACGTCGATGCTCTCAGCCGTGCTCCCTACGAAGAAGGGAAGGAAGTAGCAACAGTAGCAGAACCCTTAATCGTCAATTTTGGTCAAGAAGAATGGGTGACAGCGTTACAAATGCAAGATCCTCGACTACAAGAAATAAGGTAGGTACTAGAACGAGAGCTAAGCAATAACGAAGATTAGGACGGTATGAAGGGAAATTACGTTATGCAATACGGCCGACTGTGTAAAAAAACCGATAAAGGGAATAAATTTGTAGTACCTACAGGAATAAAATGGCGCATAATGAAATCTATGCATGACGACTGAGGTCATTGCGGGGTGAGTTGAACACTGGAGAATATACGGAAGTATTTTTGGTTTCCAGGCATGAAGCCAGTGGTCACTAAGTACGTGCATAACTGTATCGACTACTTGTATAATCAACGAGGAGTAGACGAGAATAGGTATACAATGCATGAGCAAGAAGTATTACCAATACCATTCTACACTATGCATCTGGATCATCTTGGACCATTTCATAAGAGTAACAGCAGAAATCAGCACGTAATCGGATTTGTAGATGCGTTCACAAAGTTTGTTTTATTCAAACCAACTAGGACGACCGCAACTAGAAGCGTACTGAAAACACTTGATGAAATTTCCCAATATTTTGGGTTACCAACATGCATAATTACAGACAGGGGAACTGCATTTTCGTCAAAGGAGTTTGAAAAATATTGCGGGGATAATGCTATTAAGTATACATTAACAGCGGTAAGAACTCGTCGTGCAAACGGCCAGATAGAACGCTACTTTCGTCCGCTAAAGGCTTCTTTGTCTACCATGGCCCAAGACATCGATGGAAGACACTGGGACAAAAATCTATTCAGGATAGAAATCGCTCTCAATAGTACAAAACATACAACGACTAACAAATCACCGCAGGAAATTTTAATGGGCTATACCCCAAGAAATGTGATTGATAATAAACTAACACTCATCCTCAACAACAGGATAGAAGCAGATGCAGAGTTATATTCAACTGTTGACTTAAATAGGATCAGAGACGAGGTAAAGGGACGGATCGAGGAGAATAAAGCACAGCAGGCAGTACGGCATACCAGCAATGTACACCTCCACGACAATACAGGGAAGGAGATCTCGTATTGCTAAAGCAGGAACCAATAGCTATTGGTCAACCAAGGAAAATTCAACCACGGTTCAGGTGTCCTTATGAAGTGAAGAGAGTTCTAGGAAATGACAGTTATATTATAACAGATACCCCAGCTACGCAGATATCTCACAAGCACTATGAGTCTGTACACTCTGCTGGAACCATTAAACCATGGTGTTCTCTTGTGGACATTTCATTTGACGAAGAAGAAGACGAAAATAAGGAAGGAGATGAAGAATGTTATGAAAACGAACAATAAAGTTCTTTAACTAAATAAATCATTAACATTTTTGGCTGTGATTGGGATACGCACAGGTAAAAGTCTTAATGTACTTGATCTTTGTGGGCCGTGATGGTTGGAACCTGTTATGGTTATGTAAGACTTAGTGGTGGAATGGTATTAATCCAGATCCATTGTGACATCTACTTTATCTTTGTGGGCCTTATTGGTCAGATCCTTTTACGGATATGTAAGCATCAGTTGTCGCGTAAGGTTAAGAACCCTTCTTGACGACTCGGCGATAAACCGACAGTGTAGCTACCTACAGCCAAGTACCGGAAAATCTAAGATATTATTTATGATAAGGTAATTAGAAAGGATAGATTCTCGGCATATCAGAAAAAATTTAACAAGGTGTAATAAATGCCGGCTCCAGGATTATTGTAGAGGTAGGCAGTAGCAATATTAGCATTTATCAGGATTGAATGATTTTCGGAATTTGAATACAGGAAAAGGGAGAGTTAGTTCGAATATTGTATTCACAGAGATTGTATTCGAGCGGATCGTCAAGTTGTATATGAAAATTAAAGTAACGTCTCGTTCGAATATAATCTCAATGATGCCTCGACTTGTAGGAAAGCCCTCTATTTTTTTTTAGAAATATACTGACATTTTTTTGTTTAGAATTTTCTTTATTATTGGAGGCCGACAATGGGTGTTTGGGTTACTAACAATGTTTAAGAGCTTAGACACGTAAATAAACTTTAAGCATTCATGTTTTTTTTAGGAATTTACAGAATATTTTTCGGCAGAATTTTTATTCACTTTAGGCGGCCGGCCGAAGTTATTCGAAAGGAGGTTTTTTAAGATACAATAGTTTCATTCTGGGATGTGATGATGATAATTATAAAATAATATACATTTATAGGTAATTATATATTGAAATGATGTATGAAACGAGAATTTGAATGCAGTCAAAATAAGTATGTTTGCGTTAACTTGGTTTGCTGCCAAAATTCCCTTGGACTGATGTAGGCCATTAAAAGCGAATAAAAATTCTGCTGAAGCATTTTCTGTAAATTAAAAAAAAGCTTATTGCTCAATTTCGTCCTTACGCATCGTTGAGCGAGGCGTTACTGCTTTTTGTTCTACATGACCAGGCTTTTTAAGTTGTTAGTTTGTCTATGATTCGGCTATCTGGTCCACTAACTATTTTAATGAGTATTACTAATTTACTGCTAAATGATTTTTCTTGGGAACTTTTTCGAATATTTTTCCTGATGACTTTTGAGACAAATCTGTTTTTATGATGCATACTTTCGTTATTTTGCGTTACGCGCGATTTCTATCACTAATAGCAAAACTAACGAAATAACGAATAATAATAATAATTTAATTTATAATTCCTAAGCCGTTGAGATTGCTCTCCCCACCTCTGCCATACAATTTTTTATTCCCAACACTTCAACCTATCACTATGTATGTACTTCGTTTGAAACGTCAATAGGTGCTCTGTCATAACTTTATTTACTCATTTTTGTAAGTTAACCGTATGGTTTGACCCGAACACCCTGTGTACAATTCAATTTTGTTTTTTGTTTTATATTTTCTGATATACTGTTTAACTAACAGCGCAGGAATTAGAACAATTTGTCAAAACGACTTGCAAGGCCATTTATGATTCTTACGGAAATGATAAAATCCTAACAAATCCTTTACGTGACAGATTAGCCAAGGCTATCATTCAGCAACTTCTCTGTAAAAATCCTGAAAAAAGGTACAATAACTTTTCTTCACGGATAAGGAAATATGTATATAAATTCCTTCAATTATAGCATTCTGAGGGACGATTTTTTCAAGATATCGACTAAAATTATATGCATTTTTCCGAATGAACCCACAAGCGCATATTACATGCCATCAATAAACGGAAGGCCAGCGCAAGGTAACCTTGATACGCAATATACAACTTACAAAAAAGACGCTGCCTTACGTGGGTTGATAACAAGAAGAGAAAGATCCTCGTCACGACATTCATCTCCAATCCCTGCAAATATTTTTCGTCACACTACTCCTTCATCTTCTTCTTCTACAACATACGATTTGGATGCAACAATAACTTCTCGTCATACTACTTCTCATTTTCTACTTCTACAATATACGATTTGGATGAAACAATAACAGATCTTGGTAATAAAATTTGAAATAATTTGTTAGTAGTTAAACTATGGGGCTACTGGCGCAGTTTTTTAGCCTCCAGGATTTCGCCACAGATGGCGCCACCGTCGCTAGGTGCTTTGAGCCCATACTAAATGCAGGTTTGTGTCTTGGTGGTATTGGTTTGGGTCTCCACTGCGCCCTAGCGGGATTAACCGGTACTACTGGGGTATGTCATTTGATCTTGACTGCGCCCGAGCGGCATTAGCAGGTACTATCAGCATGCTCCCGTACTACGGTTTTCTTAAATAGATATGTGTTCCGCCTAAAAGCAGGCTTTTGCTTTCATTGAGTCTCGACTGCACCCTAGCGGGATTAATCGGTACTACCGGGATGTATTATTTGATCTTGACTGCACCCTTGGTTTGCGCCTTGGATACACCATTGTGTCTTGGATGCACCACTGTGTCTTGGGTGCACCATTGAGTCTTGGATGTTGGGGATACGAGATCACTTTCAGCACTCTCCAGCATAGGATTTCGATTTTGTTGTTGGAGTTCGCTTATTTTTCATCTTGAATTTTGGGGATACGAGATCATTTTGGGGATACGAGATCACTTTCAGCACTCTCCAGCATAGGGAAATAGCATAGGATTTCGATCTTGTTGCCGGAGTTCGCTTATTTTTCATCTCGGACTCGTAGCCTCTAAGTTGACACTAAGTTTTTCATCTCGAGTTTTGGGGATACGAGATCACTCTTAGCACTCTCCAGCATAGGAAAATAGCATAGGTCTTTCATTTTGTTTCTGGAGCTCGCTTATTTTTCATCTCAGAGATCGTAGCTATAAATATTTCTGAGGTGTGGGAATCTGTATTGGTTGAGGTTGCTGGTTAAGTTTTATCTGGTCTTGGAGGCTACAATTTGACCTTGAGGTGCCCCCTCCTGTGTCTGGGTGCTGGGGGTTGGCTGAGAGCTTTAGTGGCAATATATAATAATATGACTAGGTCTGCCTGAGGTGTCTTGGACTGGGCTATGTTACTGTACCAAGGCTTGGGTAGAATGTGTATTAAGTAATGATGTGAACTACCCTAACCGAATTTATATCGGGGCTGTATACTTGTCAGCTTAAGTTTGGTTTTAGTTGTTTACTTTAGTATGAGTGCCTGTGGTATGTGGCTAAGAAAACGTTATCTGAGGCGTGGATGGATGTGTGCAGCTGTGTATTTATGCAGATAATAAATGTGAAATTCCCTTAGAAAAACAAAAAGTGCAAGGTAGATTTCAACTATTTTGGTGGATCACTGTGGGTTCTGGGGAGGGGGAGGGGAGGGGATGGGGGGGGGGGCTGAAGTCGCTTTTGTACTGGAAATGTGACATCATCTTGAAGTTTTCTTTTAGGAGGATACTACAACAACCAATGTAGGTAGGTATGTTGACTTGGATATGTCCGTCTTCAGGCCGACACGTCACCGACCCTGAGGTCACTGACCTTTGACCCTTGACCTTTGACCTTTGAACTTTGACCTTTGACCCTTGACCCCTGACTCTGATGTCATTGACCTTCACACACACACACACACACACTACGTCATTCTACAAGATTTTCTACCAGGCGATATTCAGTACCATGTTATTAAATTAACAACAACAACAACTAACGTAGGTAGATATGATGACATAGGTAAGAAATAGCCTAATTTTTGATCTTCAGGTGTAATGCTTCTAGTTTTATTCATTGCATAAACAATTCGTACAGCCGAATAATGTAAACAAATTCGCAGTCGAATAATGTAAACAAAATTCTCACAGAGCCGAGTAAAGTAACCAAATTTATGAAAGATTCTCAATAGCTGAAAAAAAAACAACAACTGATATGTTGTCTTAGATGAGTAGTTATAATTGAAAATTTCTTTTGCTGACAAAAAAACAACTGCGGATTAAAAAGCCGAGAGTGATCATGATATCTAAAAATAGATCACGGCTGCTTGTAAGAAGTAGTGGAAATTAAAGCCTCGGTGGACAGGTGGCTGGTAATTTGATACCGTCAAGTAAAGTAAACAATGGTTTTTGTATCTAGGAGTGTGTATTGAAAAGTCATTAGTTGTATGAAAAATTGTTTTTTATTTATTCGCATCATTAAATCTTAAATTATAAACTTTTTGTCTGTGCTTCATATCCAAAATTGGAAACAATATATCTGAAGTTCTATTAATCCTATCTTGGAAGCGAAAGCGATCCAGAGCATATGTCTACCATGGTCCTTTTCTGGGTTCATAATCAATCATATAAACTTGCGGAGCAGCAGTACTAAACTTGACCTTCATTATCACGACTAATTAAAACAACTATTTTCACATTATTCCCTTTTTATTATTCAATCTGATGTAATTCATATTACTAATAATTCAAGCCTAGGCTACTTTTGTAGGCATGCTTTAGTGAATACCGTACTTTGAAACCATCTCGCTCTCTCAAAACATCTTTCTCTCTCTAGCACACATGTTTGAGGTGGACTTGATCATATACATGCCAGCTTGGAGCTTGGTTGTCTGCTTTATATACTATGAGTATAGTATGGTTGCCTGGAATTATCAGGCTTGTTGTTCAACGGGACTATTAGCGGCGGGGTGAGGTCGCTTTACTGATCTAACTATTATTCATACCGAAATGTGGTGTTTTGATAATCCTAAGCGTACTTGAATTCCACAGGTTTTGTTTACAATTCGTTATATTTTTTCAGGTCTGGGATTAACAAATATTTTGAGAATAAATTAAGTTTGGTGATGCTTGAAGTTTACTTTATGTGCGGCGGGTGCGCATAATCTAGTAGGAAGTTTTAGTGAATACCATACCTTTCAACCATCTCGCTCTAACACACAACATCTGCCTCGCTCTAACATACATGCTTGAGGTATATATGATCGCTTATATGCCAGCTTGGAGCTGTGTGTTATCAGTTGTTTGATTTATATGCTATGGCTGCCTGGAATTATCATGCTTGTGTTGGGCTGGTCTGTATACTTGGTGGATGAGAGCTTTAGCGACAATATGCAATCGTTTACTTGCCAGCTTGGAGCTTGTTGTTATCAGTTGTTTGTGCTTGATTATAGGGAATCAAGGTTGTAGCCTCCAAGACACTCTTCCGGATGACGGCCAAAGACCTGACGCCCTTCCGGTTTCAAAGGTGATGTCGGGGTCAAGTTCGAGCCCACGTGTAAATGTTTTTTTTCAAGCCACCCTAGCATTCTGGGTAAAACGCTCAACCTCCCGATTAGGAGCTCGCTTTAGTGGGCAAATATTATTCGGGAGCTCTGGACTTAGTAGGGAAATTGAATAAAAAGAATACCATAGAATAGAGTAATGTCCCCATGGTAGAGTATCCGTTGTCCCACTCATAATATACCGCTTGTTATCATATGGACTCAATGCAATCTTCTTTTGGTTGATCGTGTAGACATTATGGTTATGCGATCGTATGGAGTTCTGATTAGCAATTAATACTTTCTTGTTATTCAAACATTCGACATAGTCTTCGAAATTGATATGCCTCTGGACTACATTAGCCTTTACTCCTTTTGCTTTCTTTACAGTTTTACCATCGTTTATATGCAGACTGTACATTTTCGAGCGCAAGACAAGAAATTCGCTCATGATTGTCCCATTCAGCTCATCCTTCATTAGACCAGGAATGTTTTTATTCATGAGCGGTAAATTGAATTGATTATTTTCTGGGTAATTACTTGTATCAAATTTGTTTATATTTTCGGCCACAAACTCATACTGATCCATCCGCTGCATCATCTTTTGCCCAAGCCCAGCTTATAAGGTGCTCGTAACATTTTGACTCGACTTTCTTAATGTTTTAATATAATATTAAAAAGTTATAGCATTCTTGAATTTGTTCATCGAGAAAAATGTTATTATATTCTCTTATAAGCTCCTCAATATTCATCTCAACAGTCTCACATTTAAGAAGACACTAACCACTAACCAAATTCTCATGCAATTCGTTTTGGGTAAAGCTATAGCCTATATCCATACAGTATAAGGTCATCCTATTCTAGGTTCCTGGACATATGGATATCTGGAGTAATAAAGCAGCTGATGAGCTATGTGAAAAAAGGTTCTCAAATGGATAACTCTGCACTACTATCATTTATTTTGAGGATCCCATTCGAAATTCTATAAAGAGTGATTACTAAGGAAACCTGTGAAAAATCAAGTCTCCTGTGGTTCAATATAGACACCCAGATTTTTTATAAAATTTCTTCTGCCTGTTAGATTTTGTATGGAACATACTCTTACCAGATTCTTATACAATTTTCTTCTGCTAATTAGATTTTTTTTTATAGAACATACTGTTACCAAATTCTTATAAACTTTCATTTTGTTGCCATCTAGAACATCGCATTCTTTCATCAAAGCTTTAAATTTAACCCCCTCTCAACCTGATAAGAAAGTACTCCAATATCGCAGCAGTTTCACGTGATCTATTTTCAGATATATATTCACCCAGCCCAGCTAAACACATTATGACCCCTGACAGCCAGAGCATATAAAGCAAACAACTGATAACAACAAGCAAGTAAACGATTGCATATTGTCGCTAAAGCTCTCATCCACCAAGTATACAGACCAGCCCAACACAAGCATGATAATTCCAGGCAGCCATAGCATATAAATCAAACAACTGATAACACACATCTGTGGCGAAATCCTGGAGGCTAAAAAAGTGCGTCAGTAGCCCCATAGTTTAACTACTTTTGTTATAAAACATCACTCCAATCAGATTTTTTTATAGATAAGGAGTGTTGATGAACAGACAACTCTGTTTTTAAATGAGCTCAAATCAACAATTAGTAAAGATAATATAGAGTTTAAATGGGAATCCATTTATACTGTATAGAAATATTTGTACTGCGGAGTACATTAAACTGTTTCCAGCTTTACGTGAAAAGGAAGGATATAAGCTTGTAAATAAAATAGGTTAATTCTTTAATGCAAGCAATTTAATTTAATTCAATTCTTGTAGTTTTATTGCGATGTGAAGCGTAAATATGGAAAAGAACTAGTTTTCAGTTTTGATGACAAAGCTTTTGGTATCCTAATGAATTAAGCTTCCAGGAGCAGAAATAAATCTGTGTTTAATATTATATCGCTCATCAATCAAGAAGCTATTGGTAACTATATTCAATAATATTATCATAATTTGTATAACATTTTTTGTTTAATAGGAGTGAATAAGAAAATAGTGGGTCTATTTTTACTGCCCTATATTTCGAATAATCCGCACATTAAAGGTAAGAAAGGACAGCACCTACCACGGCCGACAAAAATTGAAGTTCAGGCATCATTTATTTCTCACTATAACGTAAAAAGTGTTCATAATATATTCAAAATAATTAATTAAGTAATTTTGAATAGTAAATCTAATTTCATTTGCGCTCTCCAGACTGTTCAAGAAGCTGATAGCATTGACAGGCAATACCTGGAAAGCTGCAAAGAGAAAAAAAATCCAGTCCAATCAAAGCTAGTATTGATTGGACTGAACCCTATAAATCTCGCTTGGGTCATTGTTGCTGACGTTAAATATGTATATGACGATATATTAAAAGCTTTGCATGCATGTATGGCTGTATTTTTAGGACTGGACATTCAGTCTCCATTAGAGAGTAAAAGGGTATGGTTTTTTCTTCACAAATATTTTTTCGGTTTTGTTTGTTTAACTGACTGTGACGATTCGTACACATTAACAATAAGTAACGATTTATTTGATCATCGTACCACTTAATTTAATTTCTTAAGTAAATTTTATTATACGAATATTTTTTTTTTCAAAATGTACACTTGTTTTTTCAGGAAGTAAATATATTTTGCCATCAATTATCAAGGCGCCATGCAAGTAATTCACGATATCCATGTCATATTTGTTCTAGAATTTTTAACAATTTATATTATTATAAAACGCACTTTAAAAAACATACCTTTTCGAACAATTCAAATATTTTAGAAGAAACAAGTGAAATCTCCTATCACAGTTTTTCTAAAAATCCTATATCTGTCGAACCCGTACCTTTAAGAACTGATAACTACGAAATTGATATGTTGAAACATTTAGTTCCATTTTATGCTAAAAACGAAATCCCTAGAAAATATAGCTTGGAAGCCATACAGATTTTTAATTCGTTTACAGAAAAAGTCATCGGAGAAGAAATATCAAAAGTATAAACTCCGGAAGTTATAGAACCATTAAGTAAAATTAAAAGAATTTCAAAGATGACTTGCTTTCTACCGAATACCAATTTAACAAAAAATTGAAAGATATTGGCTGCGCAGTTTCTGCATTAACTCACATCATTCATGAATCTACTGAAGAATGTGTTGATAGAAACAATGATGTAAGAGTAAAGAGTATCACTTACTCACTCAAATATGTTCCTCTCATTGACCTGTTTACAAAACTTTTTAACTACACTACATTGCTTGAAGATATTATATGTTATTTAACAAAATTAGAAACGCGCGACAAAAATTATATGTATATATGACTTTACCCAATCTCAACTTTTTTAGACATATTTCTACAGACAGAAAAGGAAAGTATACGCTTTATCTTCCCCTATTTTTGTATCACGATGAATTCGAAATTAATAATCCTCTTGGTTCTCGTGCAAATATTCATAAAATCGGAGGCGTTTATGTAAAAATTCCATGTATTCCTGAGGAGTTACATTTTCAAGTTGCTTTTATATTTTTAGGTCAACTTTTTTTTTCTGAAGACAAAAAACGCTTTGGGAAGTCATGAGTTTTTGAAAGTTTTCTTGCAACACTTTCCGATTTATACACAATATTGATTGAAGTTTCTTGTGGTAACATTAAAAAAGTTAAACTTACTCCAGCCTTATTCCTTGATGATAACTTTGGAATTCATTTGGCTCTTGGATTTGTTGTATCATTTTCAGCAACTATTGGTGTAGATTTTGCACAGCTCCTAAATCTGAAACTTCGACTTCCCCATCTCTTCTTTCACCTAAAATAAATAAAGCTAAATATAATAGCATTTGTAGCTCTGATTTCATAAATAGTAGTATAAAAGAAAATTCATGCTGGAATAGTTTGCCATATTTTCATATTTCTAGCACTTTTGTTATTGATCCAATGCACGATTTCTTAGAAGGAGTATGTCAATATGACATGTTTCTTTTGTTAGATAATTTTGTCAATAAATTTAAATATTTTTCTATTTCTGAAATTAATTTTCGAATGCTTATTCATAATTATGGTCCAAATATTTCAAATAAGCCACCTTTGTTAAATTTATATATTTTTCGCCAAAATAAAATAAAAATGTCTGTATCTGAAATGCATGTATTCGTACTGAATTTTGCTTTCCTGATAGGAGATAAAATTCGTTATACTTGCCTGGAATGGCAAGATTATATTTTGTTACGAAAGATTTTAGATATTTCGTTTAGCAGTTATCTACACAAAAACACTCATAACATAATGGAGTCCCTTGTTGTAGATCCAAATCAAGACTACCTCCAAGATCTCATATTTTACTCCATTATCCTGATGTGATAACAATGAGCGGGCCAATTCAACACAATTCAGCAATGAGATTTGAAAGTTTTCATCAGGAGCATAAAAAAGTAGCGCATGCAACCAAATGTAAAATTAATATGTTAGAAACTTTAACAGTAAAAAATTCTATAAAACTTTCGAATCTGATTTTAAAATATGATACCTTTCGTTATAAGGAAATAAAAATGAGAAAAAGAAAAACTGTTTGCGATGAGATTAACCGAAAATACAATTTCAAATGTGAAGGAGTTGCTGAATCCGTAAAACATATTGTATATGATTATAAACGCATTAAACCATCAATGGTTGTCACAACTAACGATAAATTTGCAACAATTGATCTTATTCTATTATATAAAGAGAAATATTATCTTTGTCTCTCAAAATACAAAACAAATTGTTTCAATTCTCACTTTTTTGAATTTAAAGTAGAAAAGTTATATAAGTATTTGGTTTTACCAATAAATGAAGTGAATTTATGTCAAATATCATACATTTTCGTTACTGCCGATTCTGGACAAATGATAAATTTCAAAAATAATTTTTAGTTTTTTTGTTATATCCACTAAATTTTCAAATATTTAATGATAATAAGAACGAAATAAGTGTGCTAATAAATAATTTTCAATATATCCTTATATTTCTTTAAAAAAAAGACAACATTTTTTGAATAAATTTAAAATGAAAAAAGCTTACACATTGATTTTTCTTTATATTTAACAATTGATGAGAATTATTTTATCTTTTTAAAAAAATTACAAAGTTTATGAGAACATATTAGTCAAATACTTAGAACAAGTTCTAACAGCTATATGTTTATTAATTTAACTCGTAATCAAAATAAGCTCATATGACAAATATATTTAAATTCCCAGGACACAAAAGTATGATTGCTTGAACATAATTTTATAGATATGATATATAAAATAGAAAACGCTAGCAACTACAATATAGATGAATTTGAGACTATACTTTAGACGCAATCAACTATATTATATTTATGCGGCAAGTAAAAATGTAGTTGCTAGAACTTTTTTTTATAGATATGATGTCTGAAATAAAAGACGCTAGTGTAATGTCCACATAAAATTTCTAACTACAATAAAACTCTGATTGTCACAATAAAATACTTTTTTAATTCACACTCGAAAGCAATTTCACAACTTCTGCCGCCAAGAAGCTAATTCTTCTTCTTCTCCAAACAATACAACCCAACCTTAATCACTACCTTTATGAGTTTTTACTCTCTTCTTCTTTTCTGACCTTAAGGGTCCTACAATTCGGCCGTTCTGACAACATAATCGGCCCGATTATTTTAAGTGTATGCACCATCTAACCTATACTCATACATATAGGTACATATATATATATCTAAAAATAGAAATGAATACAAAATTTGTGTGTCAGTGGATAAAATAACATTTTAGTTCAACAATATTTTCCGTATTTATCCATGGCTTAAGTCTATTTACATCATAAGTTCCTATAAATCATCATTACCAAGATATTTTACATCTTTATACGGGCCTCTGTATTTAGGAATAAGTTTCTTATTTGAACCTTCACTCGTATCTGTATTTACAACCATAACTAAGTCACCTAAATTATAAAGTTTTGAAGGCTTTCTTTTCTTATCATAATAGTGTTTGTTATACTTTTGTACTTTATCAGTTTGTAATTTTGCCTTCGTTCTAAGTTCTGATAAACTTTCTTGTTCGTTTTCTAAAATTGAATCTGCGAAGAAATTGCTAAGACCATCGCTTCTTTGATTTATTCCAAATAATAATTTTGAAGGAGTAGTGTCAATTGAGCTTTGCAAAGTATTGTTGAAAGCAAACTCAACATATCCAAGACTATGATCCCAATACTTTTTGTGTTCAGTATCGATTAATTCACTTAACATTGGAGTCAAGTGTCGATTGACTCTTTCAACTTGACCGTTGGATAAATAATTGCTAATGTCTCAAGCTCATAGCTATGATAATGCGATTCTACATCTGAAGTTTTCTTGGAAAAATAAAATATATAGGATGCATTTTATTATCTGCCTTTCTCTGCATTAATGTAGCACCAAAACCCTGCGAACTTGCATCACAATGCAACTCCGTATATTCACTATGTGAATAGATTGCTAAAATAGGTGAGCTAATAAGTTTTTTTTTTTTAATTTTGGAAGCACTCTAATTTTTCGTCAACTAATATAAATTCTTTATCCTTTTTTAACGTATCAGACAATGGTTTAGCTAATAGTGAAAAGTCTTGAATAAATTTCCGAAAATAAGAGCACAAACCCAAATAACTTCCGACTTCCTTAATATTTTTTGGTACACTATACTCAGAAATTGCCTTTAAATTCAAAGGATTAGGCCTAATTCCATCGTTCGAAACTAAATATCCTAAATACTCGACTTCATAAAACCAATACATACACTTATCTAATCTAAATTCTAGATGATTGCAGGCCAATAGTTTGAAAACTTACTTTAATACCTCTAGATGTTCTGCAATGGTTTCTGTCGCAATAAATATATCATCAATAAAGACTTGAATTTTGTTTTAAATAATTGATTCACGGAAGATTTTGTTAATAAATCTTTGAAATTCACGAGAAGAATTTTCCAACCCGAAACGCATTTTAAGATATTCAAATTGTCCAAACGGGGTGACGAAACTAGTAAATTTAGTTGATTTTTCTGACATTTTTACATGGTGGAACCCACTTTTTAAATCCAGGCATGTAAATAACTTTTTATTCCCTAGTTGGTTAACTAAATCCTCAATAACAGGTATAGGATAATTAAAACTTTCTGTAATTTTATTCAATTGACGGTAGTCAACACACATTCGAAATTCGTTTCAATTTTTCTTTTTAACTAATACTATTGGGGATGCATAAGGAGAATTACTAGGTCTGATTATTCCCTTTTCTAATAAATCATTGATAATCATGACGTGCGTGACTGCAGAAGAAACAATAATAGTTTCCAGAGACCACACAACAATAGTGGACCACCAAAACCAACGTCCTAGAGAACCGCAAAACCCCAAAAATAACTCAAGAGTCTATAACGTGCGTAAAAAGTGCGAATTTTGTGGTCGTTCTGGACATGCAGTAAATAACTTCCAACAAAAACGTAAATGGGAGACCCGGAGTCAGGGAAACGACGTACAGTCGACCCAAAACTCCCCGGCTCGACTATAAAACTCCCATCTAATAAAATAGGGTCCCCTCAGCAGCCCGATTCCAGTGTCGCTACAGTAAAACTTCCCTTAGACATAGGCCTGAACGGCCAAACTAAACTAGTAGTAGACACAGACGCTGACGTTAGTATAATAAAGAAAAGGTCATTAAAAGATCTCAAAGAAATTAACCACAATGAGGCATGTACACTTCAGACCCTATTTGGTACCGGAAAGACTCTGGGAAATTGCCAGGGAAACTCCGTTTTCAAAAACAAAATTCCCTGCAAGTTTCAAGTCGTAAAGAACTTGCCTGGCCTTTCCGATGATGTACTTCAAGGAACTGATTTCCTAGCAAAAAAACTGTAACGTTGAGGGTCCTAATAAGGCACTAAGGTTTCCTCCCACGGAAACTAATCCAGACGAATTTGCTTTGCCATTAGAGTTTGAAACGGACAAGCTACATTCTGAAAAAGCAGTCGAAGTAAGAACACTTGCAGAAGAGGTAGAGTCTAAACAGGCTGAACTATCCACCTGCAGTGTCTTCAAGGCTTCTCAACGAGAAAAGCTGGCTGCCAAGCTCCAAAAGAGGTCCATGAATGTGAGAAAGGCTGTCTGGGCGAACAAGGACCGACGAAATCAGGCAGCATTTGGTTACCCTTAAGGAACCAATCTGCATACCTGCGCGCTCTCAAATCGTTACCCCAGTCCCGTTACAAACTCAAGAAGAAATGCTCTGTTTATCACAAGAGATAAGCGATGGAGTCTTCTTGGCAAACAGTGTACTGTCATCTGGAGAAGAATTAGTGCTGGTTAGTATTCTCACGCTAACAGTCATCATGTAGTCATACATAGCTTAAAGTTACAGCTATTTCCAATAAACGACTACACCATAGTCCCAGTAACATACACAAAAGACCACAAAAGAACACACCTTCCACTACCAAATTTAGAGGCAATATCAAACACTACAAGATACGGAACTGAGTGTCTAAAGCCTGCCAAAAAGGTGCTATAGCTCTTCCGTCCAAAATCCCGAGGCATAAATCACTATTAAACAAACAGCGGCCATATAAAAACGGTAGCGAGTCGCTAAAGCCTATATTAAAGGTACATATTACTCCACTGTCACACAGCACACAGAATGCTACATGGTCAAAAGCAGTAGCATTGACGCGCATGAGTATATCACACAACCTAAGGCAAAGACCACACAGGTGTACCAAACTCAGCCGTCAACAAAGCAGGAAGCCTATACCCTGCAACATGCTAAGAACGACGAAATAAAGCCGCAAAAGGAATCCCAAAAGCCTCAACTATTTACAGGTCAAAAACTTAAAAGGAAGAGTAAGTCGAACCAAGGTTCAGCCGAAAAAACGGCAATATTGCAACATGTACGATATCTATACCCGGATTATGAGATTCCGGACGACATAAAACAATACCCGCGTATAGTGATTGCTCAAGAAGGCTGAATATAGCGTTCAATGATTGTGTTCGTTTTATCTATGGTCTTCGTCGGTTTGACCATGTTTCATCTCTTAGAAACACTCTCCTTGAACAATCGCTGGACTCATATCTTAAACAGAGGGCACTTATTTTTCTTTTTAGACTTCTGCAGTCACGCGAACCTGATTATCTTATTGATTTCCTTCAATTTTTACAATCCCAGCGGCATCGTCAGATACTGATTCCTCATTTCTCTCGTGTTGTTTTTCAGAGTTCATTCTTTGTTCAGATCCCCCGCTTATGGAACACCTTACCAGGCACCGCTCAACTTGCTACCTCCGTTGGTGCTTTTAAGAGAATTATCAATACTAATTAGTAGAATAGCGTCTTTTCATCGATTGCACAAAGTAGTTGCTTAGCTTGATTTTTATTTAATTTTTATTTAATTTTTTTTTTTTTTTTTTTTTTTTTATTTATCTAAATTGTCTTCCTCTTGTATCTTTCTCCTTTTTTTCGTATCTTAAATTTTCTTTAATTAACTTAATTTAACTCATAATTTTTGAATCTCCCTTTTGTATCAAAATGTAGCTACTTCTTATCTTTAATATTATATCCTCCCAGCCTCATTTTGTTTTTAGTTATAGTTATATAGTCAATTAGTTATTGCCAATTCTATATGCCGTCAATTCTAATATTGTACTAGTTATAAGATCCTTGATCTTGTGTACATATATCCAGCAATAAAGTTATTGTATTGTATTGTATTGTATTTCTAGGCTAGGGCAGGAACTCAGCCTAGACCCTAATTTGACGGCGGAAGAAAAAATTTCGATGTCAAAACTCTGCGAAGAGTATAACGATATCTTTTTCCTCAAAGGTGACAAACTCACCTAAACAAATGCGATAACGCATTATATTCCATTGGTGCAAGACCAAGCACCAATCAACCAAAAAATGTACCGCTTACCTGAAACAAAGCGGAAAGTCATTAACAAGCAGCTAAAAGAAATGCTAGACAGCGGGATAGTCCAGTCTAGTAAAAGCCCTTTAAATTCACCTCTACTAGTTGTCCCAAAGAAAGCGGGACCTGACGGTGAAAAAAGGTGGCGCGTCGTTGTCGACTTTCGGAAATTAAACGAAAAGACAATTGGAGACACATTCCCGCTACCCCGAATCGAGGATATTCTCGACCAACTAGGTCACGCAAGGTATTTCTCCACACTCGATTTGGCCAGCGGCTACCACCAAGTTCTGGTCGACAAAAAAGAACGACATAAAACTGCTTTCAGCACAAGTTATGGGCACTACGAGTTCAAGCGTATGCCATTCGGGCTCAAAGGAGCCCCCGCCACATTTCAACGCCTAATGAATTTTGTCTTAACAGGCCTACAAGGCCTCGAATATTTTGTCTACCTAGATGACATCGTCATCTATGGTAAAAATTCAAATGACCACAACGAAAAGTTGAGGAAAGTCTTCAATAAGTTGAGAGAGAACAACTTGAAGCTGAAGCCAGAGAAGTGCCAGTTTCTACGAAGAGAAGTTGTTTACCTAGGACATAAATGTTCTAGCGAAGGAGCTCTACCAGACCCAAGTAAGACGTCCTGCGTTCAAATATTTCCTGTCCCAAGAACAGTAAGGCAAGTTCAGTCATTTTTAGGACTTGTCAATTACTACAGGAAGTTCATTCCAGACTTCTCCAAAATTGTACGTCCAATAACAAATTTACTCCGAAAGGATGTAAAATTCACTTGGACAGAGAAATGCCAAGAAGCATTTCAAAACATAAAAAATGCTTTAATTTCCCCACCACTCTTAATTTACCCCGATTTTTCGAAATCCTTTAGTTTCACTACAGACTCAAGTAACGAGGCTCTAGGAGCTGTTCTTTCTCAAGGAGAAGTCGGAAAGGACCAGCCCATTGGCTATGCAAGCCGCACATTAAACAAAGCCGAAAGAAATTACTCTACTATAGAGAAAGAGTTATTGGCTATTGTCTGGGCTACCAAGAATTTCAGGTGCTATCTTCAAGGCCGGAAATTCACGGTCTATACTGATCATAAACCTCTCAAAGGTGTCTTCAATGTGAAAGACCATACTTCCCCTTTGGTGAGATTTCACCACAAATTATCCGAATTCGATTACAACATCGAATAAAAACCAGGGAAGAACAACACTAATGCAGATGCACTAAGTCGCATCCCTCAAGCATTAAAGGAAGACAGTTTAGGCAATACCTTAACGGTAGAAGCCCTAGTCCACCACACGATGGACTCAGATGTGCAGGAAGACGATTCCACAAATAATAAAAAGAAAAAGGAAATCCGCTCATTGTTTCGTCGTGACTCGAGCTCAGAAGAAAAAGGCTCAAGAGGCATTAAATAGCTCCAGTGTGGAGACAGAAGTGCACACGGACCAAAACGAAATTCAACACACGGAGGCGGAAAAACTAAACCCAGCATCGCTTGAGCAAAAAGTAAGTACTGGCAAGATATCCGAAGTTATCACGAGCCCTACGGACATCCGAACAATCTTAAAAGATTATCACGATTCCATCAAGGTGTAATAAGCGATATTAAAAAATACATTAAGAAATGCCCAAAGTGCCAGACGATGAAAGCATCTCCACAATATAAAATGCCAATGGTTATCACGGACATCGCAGAACAACCGTTCGACAAAGTTTATATCGTAGGTCCATTAGAAGAGACCACATCAAGTAAAAAATATATCTTGACCTTCCAAGATAATTTAACAAAATTTGTCGACTGGTATGCCATACCTAACGCAGAAGCAGTCACAGTAGCACAGGGTTTCTTTGATGAAATCGTCACTCGCTATCACAGCGGATGTCCCATCAAATTTAAAATGGGATCCTGAACCCTTTGCATTCATGAGAGCTACTATCACATATTGAAGTATATGCTCCAAAAATCATATGCCGCGGCAAGGAAGCACTTATTGGCAAGTAAACAGCGCTCAAAGGGGTACTACGCTAAGACAGTACGGCCCCTAACTTTCCATGTAGGAGACAAGGTCCTCATCAAGAATGAAAGCACAAAACATAAGCTTTCTCAAATCTGGGTAGGACCTTATCAGGTAATCGCAATACCAAGTGATGTGAATACCACCATCAAAATTGGTAAACGTATCGTAACGGTACATAATAATCGTTTAAAACCCATAAACATTTGCGGTGGAGTCACTCCAATGCCCAAATTAAAACGGCACAATGCACGTACAAATATGCTTAAAGGATTGTTTTCTTCTTCTGAATTGTCCACAGAAATGGCGCTAAAATTCATCATAGTTGCCCTCTTCCTCCAGTATGGAGCAATCGCTGACAAACTTTATGCAAAGACCCCGTTAAATGGCTCGGGTATATTTTTCGAGGACCTGGGAAATCTCATGGTATATCATGACACCTGGAATGTCCTCACCGAGATAGACTTGGATGAACTAGATGCACAGATAAAGCTAGCATAATATGCAGAGCACTTGGTGCATAAACTCTGCACAAATATAACAAACCCAGAAGACCTGTGTAACGTGCAGCAACTACACATACACGCTATAATAGACAGCGTACGAACTCGCACGGAAACTGTAAAGGAACTAGTACCAGGAAAACGCAAGGCCAGATCGCTATTTGATGGAATAGGCAATGCCATGCCCTATTTGTTTGTAACTATGGACAGCAATAACGAGAAAGAAATTTACAGCATGTTAGAAGAACTTGAATCGAATACACAAGCCCTAGTCGAGCTAGAGAAACAGCAAATCAGTGTTGTAAAAACTACCGTGGAAAAGATTCAAAAACCGCTGGCTATGTTAATAGACAGACAACAAAAAATAGCACACCAGATAAACGATCTCCACCATGTGGCCGATGATTTAACTAGGAGGCAACTAAGACAAGAGATTATATCAAGCATATTGCTCCAAATCATCGAAGTTGAATATCGAAAACAAGCCCTCCTGGATATAATAATGGCTAGTAAAACCAATCATATTCATCCACTCCTAATGTCTCCCAAAAATCTGTTGGAAATCTACCGCAAGACGGCCTCGAATTGCCCAAATGACCAAAATTGTCTATCTGTTCTATATCAAACAGCAGGAGCTCAGTCACTCCTTATGCAGAGTAAATTGGTGGTGAGAATTACTCTCCCAATTTTTAATCTGCCAAAAATGAGGCTACAACAGATTCAATGCTATCCTGTATCCAATTCAGCAAATTATTCATTAATTCCAGACCCTGGTTATTCATACATAGCCAATAGCGCAAAAACTCAGGAACTTCTCTTATTAAAAGGCGATGACATGAAAAGGTTCAAGAAAATAACAAGTAATTTGCAAGAAAACACGTATGTAGGCCGGCTGAACACGCCTATAATCAAAAGGGCAACGAATGTGCCATTAAATTGCTATACAACCCTCTAAGTGAAGCCGAATCAATTTCGTGAGCTCAACCACTCTCTACTCAAAGTAAACCTGCCTGAAATTTTACAAGGAACTCAAAACCACAGTCTGGGGAAAATCGAAATCTTAACGGGAGACGATATCCATAAATCAATTTATACCGACACCCATTCGCTGGAAGAAATCCAAAACAAAATTATTAAATACCAAGAAAGGTAGCGAGCAGAAACTCCCATATCCTGTCCACAACTTCTCTATCATTCACGAGCCTACTAGTTCTGGCTATAATGATTGTTGTGGCACTAAAATATCTACACCCTGTTGTCATCAAGATGAGACAACAGAGAAATCAACCACAAGGTAACCCGAAATATCATCAGAGGGAATTCCTTTAGAAGAAACGTACTCCTACTCCCCAACCCGGTCTAAGGCGAAGCCTCGCTAAAACCAAATCGGTTCAATTAATTTAAAAATGCGACATTGATACTGTCAACATGGCTTAACAAATTAATTTAATCAAGGTCGTTCTAACATAGAACAACAATCAAAAAAGTAGTCCTGGTAAAGCGTCCAAAGAAAATGTAGGTATATACATATATATCAACCTATGTATATTTAACGACTCAACAAAAATAAAACAATCTATACATAGATATAGTGTAATTAATTATAGTGCAAAATAATAAAACGGATATGCATTAGAAAAAATAAAAATATCTATGAAAACATAGAATTAAAGAAAATGTAAATAAAATCACAGAATAACACAGAATGCGTTAGAACTAATGCTACATAAGAAATAAAAAGAAGAAAGAATTTCAATTAGAAATTAAACCTGTAAAAAACAAAAAAACAAAAAAAACTAATAAACTTAGAAAGAAAGGCATAAAATAAATAAACTAAAGCTAGAAATAAAATAACGATAGAAATATAAATGAATCAAAATAGAATGCCCTAGAATTAAATATAAATGTAAAACTAGAAAAGATAAAATAACAAAAAACTATAAAACGGTGGCATTTGAAGTAAATAAAAAACTAAGGAAAATCAAGTGAAAAGAAGGCCGATGTAAGTTTAACCAGTTGAAAATCTAGGTGATAAGGAACAGACCAGTAAACAAAAGCTTTACCAGGCTACCACACGCAAAAAGCATTTTTTTTTAATACTAAAATTAGAAACAATTATACATACAAAAACAAAATGTAAAGCCAAGCCGAACGAAAAAATAACATAAAATTACATAAGGCTACACAAAAAAAATGTTTTTAACTAAACTTATAATTAGGGAATAAAATAGTACATAACAATTAATATTAAAACAACAAATCAAACCTAGGCAATAGAATAGAATAGAATATAAAAAAAAAACTGTTTTTTAGTCCAAAATTGTGTAAACTCAACCGAAACCGCACCGAATGAACCAAATAAGTACCAACCTAACCAGACCTAAAAGCAAAACAGATTCGAGAAAGAATAAAATAATAGAATTAAAGTAGCACTAATGATCAACGGTAACGTAAAAACACACTACATAAATTCGGAAAAAATAAAATTCAAATCAAAAGTAATTAGCATATAACAAAAAAAAGGGAATAAAATAATACAGATTAGTACAACAACAACTTCCCCTGGGAATTATTCCTCTTCAAAGAATAATTCTCTTTTTCTCAGGGGGAAGGATTGTTATGTACGTAAATTATACCCTGAAAAAGTATAAAAAAGGGGATAATTTTACAGGCATACATACATGTTGGAACATGATTAGCTTACCTTCAAAAACATTTGAAGAAAGCGAATCAGTTCCTAAAATTCACATAAAAACCCCAAAATTTAAAAAAATATTAAAAAATTACAAATCACTAAAATTCACATAAGCTAACCATGCCTAAAACCTGGTTACCTTATCTATTTAATCAGTGAAGAAAATTGCGTCAGCAATTTTCTTCACATTCCATAGAGTTGAAACAAAATTATTCCCATGTAGAAATATTTAATTTGAAAAATAAAATAAAAGACAAATCGTACCTTCAGTACGATTTGTCGTGGAAATTGCAATATGTATGTACGAACGTACATACATATCACAAAAAAGCTTTCGCGATTAGAAGAGCGCGCCGCGAAAATACATTGTATGTATACGCGCGCGGCAATTCTAAACATCGTGACGGTGGCTGATGTTTATAAAAGCATCAAATTTTAAGCCTCCGTCGAACGAAAAATATTCTGGACTTGTTTAAGCAAGTCCAGAATAAATGAAAATTTTCTCAGGGTGAAAATGCAACTATGCATTTTCTACCCTGAACGAAGGCTCTTGATCGCGACAAAAGTGATCAAGAGCCGAGTTGGTTTTTAAATCTCGTGAAGAACGCGTAGTAGAATTTTAACACAAGAACGGGGTTGATTTTTAGATTTCGGCACGGTTACCCCCGATGAAACTGCTGGTGAAAGTTCGGTTGTTTTTTTTGTGAGTTCCTGAAGAAGAATCGATTTTGAAGAAAAAACTTGGTGGCGGCGCGGTTTCGGTAGTTTGAAAAGAAAAAAAGGGAAAGTTGTGACCCAAGTAAAGTTGGAAATAAAAGATTAGTTTGAAAAGGAAAAAAGAGGAAAGTTGTGATCCGAGTAAAGTTGAAAATACAAGAATAGTGTGTAGTAACAGAAAAAGTTGTAATAAGAGAGGAGTAGCAATTAAGAGAAAGGTGAAATAAAAGAGTGCAATAACATCAAAAGATTTTTTGGAGTACAGAATATCCGTCCCGAACAGGGAATATGTAGGAATACAAGAATATAAGAAAGGTTGGTAAAAATAATAATTATAACAGTGTGTATGGTGACAAAGGCTATACATATAGAAGCACCATCTGACCTAACCACAGCAGCATTTTTAGCTGCTGTTAAGAGATTTGTAGCTAGACGTGGACTTTGTTCGGATATTTATTCTGACTGTGGTATAAATTTCAAAGGGGCAAAATCAGTCTTAGACCACGATGTACGACAAGCCATCAAGGAATCCTCATCAGATGTTCAACAATATTTAGCCAATTTGAATATCAATTGGCATTTCAATCCACCGGTTGCACCACATCATGGGGAACCATGGGATGCAGGAATAAAGTCCATTAAGTACCATCTGCGACGAGTTATTGGTACCACAGCTTGTACCTTTGAAAAAATGATGATCCTGTTGGCACCCTGTCTTAATTATCGACCGCTTTGTACAGTGCGAAATGTAGTCGACGGCTTAGCAGTTTTGACTCCAGGGCATTTCTGGATTGGTCAAGCTATTAATGCAGTGCCCGAACCAACATTAACAACGTTGAAAGCTACATCTCTACAACTTTGGCAACATATCTAACAAATGAATCAAAATTTTTGGAATAAATGGATTACGGAACACCTGAACCGTCTACAGCAACGACCAAGATGGTGGCAGCAGCAGTAACAGAATTTAAAAATTGGAGACGTTATATTAATTAAGTACGAAAATACTCCACCAACCTCCTGGTTTTTAGGAATCATTGAAAAGGTTCATCCAGGCAAAGATGAGATGTTCAGAGTAGTAACAGCCCGCACCAGACATGGTACATATCAAAGACCAGTAGTCAAAATTAGCCGTCTACTAATCGAAACGACGGAAACATAATAATAACATGAAATCGATTTGATGTTATAAAAGTCAAATCCTTCCATGTGTTTTTGTTTTTTGTTGCATGTCGATATGTGTTGGATTAAACTCAATATGTTTTAGTCATTATAATTTGTATTGCAGATAATCATGCAGTCGGACTTCGAAGACTACTTAAACATATTCGAAGACATTCACTTTTTTCTTCCTGGTAGCCCACTGATGTCAAGTTGGGTAGAACCAGGCTACGACATACTAATAAGACGACCGCTGCCTGATATTTATCAAATAGTGGAAATGACTCCCAGTCTGTGCCCCAAAATCCAGTTCAGGAAACGCAGCAACTTGTTCGAGCCAATGGAACCATCGTTCGCTCACTAACCGTGTTAAAACCGTCCACGACGATAAAGGAGATAGATATGCGAATTGAAAAAAATGACGTTCAACAGTTCATTACGCGAGAGGGAGAAGATTTATTTATTCAACGAGATATCTTGCGCAGAATTGTTTTCGAAAGAATTGGAAGGCGTAAACGCAAACAGTTTGCAGTGTATCTTCCGGATCAATTCCAAGTCAAGGTGAACAGAATCCTTGAACGGAATCGTTCAGCGACGGAGAATGTTCAACAAAGACTCACCCGACAGATGATCAAATAGATACCCAGTGACTGTAAGGCTGGAACCTTCACACATGTATATACATCCCTGACCACAAACATTTCTGACCCCTGTTCCAATGAAAGCTAAAAAGAAAGAAAAGAATTTCAAAAAGAATTTATGAGCTTTATGAAATTACTTCCCTAAAACAGTGAACCCCCTTATTAGTTTCCTTTTCCAAAATCCTAGCGTCCTGCTGATAATTCCTAGCTAATTCATTCCTCCCACCGGCCAAAAAGTGAAAAAGGAATAATTTAACAATAAATTTATAAATTAAGCATTTAACATATGAATTTCTGATGAATAAAACATGAAACATGAAATATATAAAAAATAACCTCACAATCACATGAAGACTTTTTTACTTGGCTTCCATGAGAGTTCTTATAAGAACATTTAAAATGTTAAAATATAATTATTTACTTACCATTTGACCGATAAATAATCCCAATTATTAGATAAACACGGCACAAAAACTAAAAAAATGAAATTCCCGGCAAAACTCTGAAACTGTATTGACAAGTCAAGAAAGGCACATTCAGTAGAAGCAGAATTTAGCGCAGATTTTAAAACTAAAGCCAATTTTGTTCAAATGAACTTGAGATCAAGGCGGGTTGGCAGTCCGTGCAAAAATTGGTGAGATGGGCTAATAAAAAGGCGAGCGCAAGGCAAATCGTTCCTCTTTTTCAATCAGTTTTTCAACGAATCACTTTGGCATTCATTATGAGTTTATTTTTTTTGCAATTTTTGGACTTCATCATTTTTTATTGTTTCATCTTCAGTTTTTTTATTATTTGCATCATTTTAATTTTCTTTCATGTTGTAGAAAATAAGTGTAAGTGCAGAAAATTAATTAAGTTCATGTGAAATAAAAGTGACAATAGTAATTCAGTTCAATTATTTTCGAAATATTTTAGATATTATTTTCTGTGTTGAATTTTGTGCTGTAACTTGTGCATTAGAGGAACGTAATTAAGTAATTTAAATTTGTGACAAATTGAATTCTTTTTCTAATAAAGTCGAAATTCCGCACGTCTTCTTATTTAATTCTAGATCCAAACCAATTTTTTCCTTTAACTGAGAATTTATTTGTTAAATGTTTTCTAATTAAACAGTGATAATGTGTTAAGACTAGGATGTTTGCGATATGATTCGAAATAGTAAATTTTCGAGTTTTATTTATCGTCCGTGATGTATTTATATAAGTACCTACCAATTACACGATAGTGAAGTTTTTAGTTGATAAATACTATATTTTTACTTTTAAAACATCATACGATAAACAATATAATTATCTATTGATCTCGTTTTATGTTATTTGTTTGTTGTGCCCGTAAGTGTTCTTTTTTTTATATATATTTTAATTTGATACTCTGCGCACGCATCCAGTTAGAAATTTGAAGAATCAATGAATGGACTATATAATTTAATTTCTGTAGTATCAGAAAATTAAGTACCTAATGGGGAGATTCGGCTGTCTTCGCAATATTAAGGAATATTTCAAAACTTTTTAGTAGAAATTTTAAATATAGATGTGCTACAATATTATGAAATATCTCTGGCGTAAAGTTCTTTAATAATTTATGAATTTAAATTTTTTAATTTAATTGGGGTTCACACCTGTGCTAGTTGAGTCGAACAAAGTTCTGTTCGTGAAACTTCGACCAACTTCGTGATAAAATGGTTTAACTCCGTGATAATATTATTAGAATATTTAGTTCCATGTTATTGTGTGATTAAACTTTTATTTACTAATAATATGAATTCAAAGATATTATTATGTTGTTGCTATAATAAATAAACACGTGAGCTTTGTGCGGTTATATAAAATTTTGTAGGCACATATTTATTTAGAACTGGACACTCCTGTGATTACATGAAATTGCGCGCAAGAGTTGAACACGTGCGGTGAGAAATTACGTGTGCGTACATAAGTCTACATATGTTTCTTTACTCCTTTAATGTAAATTCCACATAAAAATTACACTGAAAACTAAAAAAAAATCTTAAGAATGCTCTCATCCGTAACGGTAGGTACTACAAAAATTCTAGAAAAAATTTGAACAAACGCAAAACAAAGGATTGTTCCTCCATCTATTATTTTAGAAAAAAATTGTAATAAAGTAAAGGTTTCTAAACTACCACAAAGCATTTAGCTAAGTCCTAAGCGCCTAGCCTCGTCGATATTTCAGAAGATAAATTGTGAAGTCATAAGCCCAAAATGGTAATGTTTGATCGCTGTTATATATTATTATGACGAAATTACACCTGCGCGTCTCTTTGTCAGCCAATTACTTTACTGTGGAGCGGAGCCTCTCTGTTCACTACATTCATAATTCAATATTTTTGAAAAAAGTTTAATAGCTCAAAATATCCTCGAAAAATTATGAAATAAAATTTTACTGAGTTTCTAGATTTTAGTATAAAGTGAAAAAAATGATTCTAAATTCAGGTTTCTTTCGACTTTCATTTTCTGTCTTCTCACGTTAATGTTGCAACCGCCTCTAAACTTCATATCATTTCACCATCTCATGATGTTCGTACCTATATTGGAAGTATGTCTACCTTAAATATGAACGATTCTGCAAAATATAATCTATTGAAAAATCATTACACTCCTCCGTATAAAGGATATATCTTTCCTGCATATACTCATCTTAAACGTGGTCATCAAGAGCAAAGACGTGTAAACATGTGTCATTTTGAAAATTACTCCTGGCTTGTATTTTTTCTGAGTACAGAAAAGGACTTTTTTACAAATATTTCTCCATTTTCTGCTACCTGACATTAGCGGGAGGGTAACAAACTGTACCGTTAAAAAAGTTTGTTACTGAATCTCTACAAAAATATGCAAAGCTCACTTGAAAAGACGGAGATTTAGAACAACATGCTTCAACAAAAGCCAAAATTGATGGGGTAAATTATTTATAGCCACTTTTGAAAATCCTCAACATGACGTCAGAAATCTTTTGGATGATAGTAGGCAATCACAAGTGTTAGGAAATCGTTCACGCCTCGTTCTTATAATAAAGACGATAATATTACATCGACGCCAAAATATCGCATTGAGGGGCCAGAAAGATAATGGCAGCCTATTCGAAAATAATGACAAGTCCATTCACAATGACGGCAACTTCCGATCATTATTGCGAATTCAGATTGACTGGTGATACCAAAGTAGAAGAGCATTTAAAATCAACTGGATCACATGCTAGTTACATTAGCTGTGGGGAAGAGATCTTACACAAATTATAAAAACAAGAGTAGCTGCAGCAAAGTATTATAGCATAATATTTTATGAAAATACGTATATGTCACACACTTCTCAATTACGACTTTTCTTACGCTATGTGCATGATGGCACTATAAGAGAGGACCATGTCGGTTTTCTCGATCTTCACAAAACTAGTTATTCTAGCATGGAAAGTCTCTGTGAACCCATTATCACAGGACAAATCATGGGACAAACTATTTTAAAATTTACGCACGACTTGGGATTGAATGTCGTAAATTGTGTGGGGATTGGGTTTGACGGGTGTAGCACAAACATATCAGAAGTATGGGATACAGCATCTGATATACGAAAACAAGCAACGTCTTTGCGGGTGTAAGAGTTATGCACTGAATCTGACCATTTCGAAGTGCAGTAAAGGCCAGAGTGTGAAAAATGCAGTTGGAATAATTCAAGAATTTAGCAGGTTTTCAACGCATCTGCAAAGCGCCATTTTGTACTCAGGAGAGCCTTAGAACACCAAATGCAAAGCTACTGCGAAACCCGTTGGAATGAAAGGCATGAATCTGGAATTCCAGGAAGATTTGCCGATAATAGCTGAAGCTCTTCAAACTGTTTCAAATTGGAACGATCATGCAGCTGCAGCAAAGGCAAACTATTTGTATTACGGAATTTCTATTTGCAAGTTTATTATTACGATTTTCACTTTGAGTGACATTTTAAGTGCTACTTTAATACTTATCAAGTATCTACAGATAGAAAATATAGACATTTCTACTGCCAAAGATAAAATAGCTCAGGCCATAGAGGTACTAACAGCCAAGAAAAAAAGTCGAACGAGTTTTTCTCTATCATATTTAGAAATGCTAAAAAGGTTATGGATGACCTGTACATTGATTATCGAATACCGCGATTGACAGGAAAACAATCTAACCGCACAAACTATCCCAACAGTTCTGCTGATGAAAAGGTAAATATAGTATATAGTATTGGGAAAAATCGGTATACATCGCTATATTAGACTTCATAAACACATATCTGAAGGATCGATTTGGTGACGATTCAGTTGAGTGTTACTCTTTGAAGTTTTTAGTTCCTATAAATCTGTATTTAGTCTCTAACCTACGATGTTGGAAGCGAAAATTAAACCGATTTCTGACAAATACTCGACTTTAATGTCAGAAAATAAAGATTTGATGGTGATGAAAGTCCTTAATGAAATATGTTTATTAAAGAAAAGCATAAATTATGATCAATTGGAACATTATAATAACGCTACAGAAACATATACTAACTGTGACGATTAAAGCTATCCACTTATGAAAGGATTGTTGACAATTTTCCTAATGGCCGGTTTCACAGTCAAGGGTTAAGCCACAGCGATGGCTTAAGCCAATGCTTAATAAATATTTCGGTTTCACAGCCAAGGCCTAAGTGATATCACTGGCTTAAGGCAAGCTTAACTTAAGTCCGTCATCTCGAAGGCTTAAGCCTCAGATTTAATTCAATTTTTTATTAAAGGTATTATACATCAAGATTACTAGATCTTTTTAACATGCACAACATATATTATTCGGAAGAAACTACTGAGCGACAAAATAAGGATGGCATCGATGTCATTAACTATAGACTACATACAAAAGCAAGATGACAAAATAATCTACTTAGAAGTGTAACTAACAATTAATTAACTATGCAAGTAGTTTTTGTAATCAATTGACTTTATTATTACATTTAAATAGTATGCTTATTAGTTGCGTGCAGCTAGTTGCTATCGGTTAAATGTCGGTAAAGGAGCCTCTTAAATGCGCCAACAGGTACTGTGCGTTGTATATCAACTGGAAGTGAATTCCACTTACTAGATATTTGAACAAAGTAGGAACGTTGGCCCATGACTGTTAGGCAACGAGGGATTAGAATTTGGATATGTCTAGAACTACGCAAAAGGCTTATACTGCTGCCCAGGTATGAGGGATTGTTGCTTATATAAGACGATGTAGAAAGGTTAGTGAATGGTACAGAAGGTAGGTTTTAAGGGGGCAGCCAAGTACTGAATTTCTGTATTGGGATATATGGTCAAAGCAGCGAAGTCCAAACATGAATTTTATACAATTGTTAAATGCCACCTCCAACTTCCGCGAGCAGCTAGAATCCAGGATAGGAAAGACTAAGTTTCCATAGGTAAAAATGGAACAACTAAAGCATTGACTATTTTGAGTTTGGTAGCTATTGAAAGAAAATCCGCTGAACACCAAAGTCTGAGAAGTGTACCATAAACCTTACTCAGGATGCTATTAACATAATCGCAACAGGTCAAGCGAGAGTTGAGAATGACCCCAAGATTTCTAACTCGCTCCAAGTGAGGCAGAGGATTAGTAGTTAGGAGAACTGGGGGAAAATTTAATGGATCCAAACCTCGCCTGTGGAGTATCATATAATTGGATTTGTTTGCATTCAAGGCAAGATCATTTACCAAAGACCATTCATGGATGCGCTCCAGATCATTGTTGATTTTGAGGATACAATCCTCGGATAGACGAACAGGGCAACACAGAAAGATTTGAACATCGCCTGCATACATATGTATGTTGGCGTTGCGTAGCACATCAGGTAAGTCGTTAATATAGAGACTAAATAGAAATGGTACAAAGATAGAACCTTTTGGTAAACCACGAGACAGATATTAGGGATCAGAGGGAAGGTTGTTGTTTTTCACCTGCTGCGTACGATCTGACAAAAAACTTTTCACGACTGATGGGGCGGGAGAGGAAAATCTAAATTGCATGGCCAGTTTTTGCAATAATTTACAGTGATTAATGCTATGAAAAGCTTTTGAGAAGTCTAATAAGACATGGATACCCAAGTTGTCTCTATCAGGCGCTTCCCGAATATCCGTGGTAACCCTCAAGAAAGCCGTTTGGCAGCTGTGCCTGCGTCGAAATCTAGGCTGCCACGTTGATAATAAGACATTACCCTCAATATAGTAGAGCATTTGATCAGTCAAGAGTTTCTCCAGAGCTTTCCCTAAGAAGCACAGCAGGCTGATAGGTCGAACATTAGACATACAACTAGGGGAATTCTTTTTTTCAATGGATATTACAGTAGCTCTTTTCCAATTTATTGGGAATTTAGAGGATGCTAAAACTACATTAAAGGTATGGTTGACAACAGGTAGTATTACTGGCAAGAGTATTTTTAGGAAATATCCCGGTATGTTATCCGGGCGCAGGCATTCGATTTAATTGAGAGAATAGCACTGTACACAGTGCTGGATTACCCATTAGGCCGGACTAGGCCATGGCCTAGGGCCCCCGACGAGCGGGGGCCCCCGAAAATCTGATATGATTTTTTTTTAATACGATTTCCAATTTCAAGAAAAAAAAATTTGTTATTTTTTATTTCCAACCAATTTATTTATCATATTTATATGTATTCTTAAACGCAAAATATTCCAAAATGTTCATTCATTTATTCTTTCGATTGTTATTTCATATGACGATTCGAATTTCAAAGTGCGCGCTAAAAACCCGAAAGAGCGCTTACAAACTCGAGCTTGTTTATATAAACAAAAACGATCCAGTGTTTTCAACGTCACAAAACCATTTCGTTCTGGGTCGTTTTGCAAAACACATTTGGTCGGTTTTCTTGATAAAAAAGAACGTTTTTTCAATTAGTGACAAATTGAGCTGTTGTTTTATGAGAAATTGTGATATTGAGTGTAATACTCATATTGAAAACTACGTGTTTGTTGAAAAAAGGTAGGTTCTGTTTTATATTTCATCTATACACAATAACATCGTCGATCAAATCTACTTTCCTTGTTTGTTAACCTTTTTAAGAGTAAAATGTTTCATTTTTTGAAACGATTTTGACGAAAACGCAAATTTCATTGTTTCTGAATATAAAATGATTACATTTTCAAACGTTAAAAGGCGTTAAAATTTGTTTGACTACATTAACGATGAAGCTCATCATTAAGGCTCTCAAAAGCTCGAACTGTTCAAAAGATCGGAAAGTGTGAACTGTTCAGAAGTCCGGAAAGCTCGAACAGTTCAAAGTTCGAAATGCTCGAACTGTTCAAAGCATGAAATGCTCGTACTGTTTAAAGTTCGAAATGTTTGAACTGAGAAATCGCAATTTAAATTCAACAATCATCATGTTTATAGATTACATAATGCGAAGATCTTATCAGAGCGGGGCACAAAAAAGAAAAGTTGCGGAGGAGCAAAAAAAAAACAAATGGAGGCAACTCTATCAAAAGTACCGAAATTGACGTCATTTTTTCAAAGTTCTACTTCACTTGCTTTGTCATCAGCTAGTGAACAGATCGAATCTAATGAAGAAGTAAGAATCAAATCATAATTAGTTGTTAATAGAAATAAATTATAGCTTTATTATGAAATATCAATTGCAGTATTTTTCTATTTTTTTAATTCGTACGTAATTTGGAAAACTTTTGAATTTACAATTATCAAATTTGCAGATCCAATCTGAGATAGAGCAAATCGATCATCGCAAGACCTCTGAATCTTTGGATGAAGATGACGGATCAAACACGCAGCCTGATGTTAGTCTGAACGACTGCGAAGAGTTCAGAGCCGCTGATTCGGATACTCTTGAAACTGCAGCGGAGAATGAAAATTGTTCCAGCGATCTAGGCAAGTGGGGTGATTTCACTGTCGATGACGTCAATTATTGGATCAATCGTGGTCCAAGCATGTGCAAAATCACTCTGGACCGTTTGAGCCGTCTCGTAGGTATTACGATGCAGAATCAAGAGCAAGATATTGTTCGAAAAACACGTTTTTAGGAAGAAAGGCAAATCAAGAGCACTTTCAACGCGAATGGCTAATTTATTCTCCAACAACTGGTTGCGTCTATTGTTTCGTGTGCAAACTTTTCACTCCCAAAGACAAACAAAACAAACTCACCAGCGATGGATTTAATGATTGGAAAAATGTTTCCCTATTACATCAACACGAGAATGGACCTCTTCACAGAGAATGTATGTTGACTTACATTCAAAGGCGACAGAACTGTGACGATGTTTCCGACAACCTTCAACTTGAGTACCAGAGAGAGAAAAATTATTGGAAAGAGGTGCTGTCATCATAACGTTGGCTGAACGAGGACTACCTTTTCGAGGAACAAACGAGCATTTTGGCGTTCCAAATAATGGAAATTACTTAGGTTTACTCGAACTTGTTGCACAATTTGAGCCGTTCTTGAAAAGTCACATTGAAAATTTCGCGAACCGCGGCAAGGGGAATACTTCTTATTTATCGAAAACAATTTGTGAGGAGTTGATTAACGTTATGGGAGCAAAAGTTAGATATCGAATTGTACAGGAGACTATAGCCGCGCGATATTTTGGTCTTTCAGTTGATTCAACTCCAGATATCGCTCACGTTGATGAACTCAGTATAGTTGTCCGATATCTTACCAAGAATGGAAAGCCTGTTGAAAGATTTTTGACTTTTTTGAACTTTGATGGTCATACAGGTGTTGAGATAGCTGAACATGTTTTAGAATTTCTTGCGATTTGCGGCTTAGATTTTAAATACTGCAGGGGCCAATCCTATGATAATACCCCGAACATGTCCGGTATTTACTCAGGTATTCAAGCGATCTTATTGAATCTCAACAAATTCGCGATTTATTTACCGTGCGCAGCGCATTCGCTTAACCTAGTTGGAGAAACCGCTGTGAAGTGCTGCTTGTTCGCCGTGAATTTTTTTTCTATCGTACAATTATTGTACACTTTTTTTCTAGCTCGACACACCGGTGGCACGTTTTAAAGAAACATATCGAAAACGAAAAGGTGTTGAAATCGTTATCCGAAACTCGTTGGGAAGCTCATGCGAACGCCACTGAGGCTGCTCTCAAATCTTTCAACGAAATCGTAGCAGCATTATATGAAATTGCTGATGATGTGACACAAAAAAGTGACTGTAGACACGAAGCTGAATGTATCGCGGAGAAAATTCAAACCTTCGAATTTGTTTTTATGCTGGTTTTGTGGAGCGATATTTTGAATAATTTCCGGGCAACAAGCAAAGCACTGCAGTCAGAAGAGATGGATCTGGATACCTGCGCATTGATGTACTCGTCATTAGAAAATTTGTTAGATGGGATGAGAGATAAATTCGAGGTGTTTGAAAACAAAGCCAGATTAATTTTACCTGAGACGGATTATGCAAATGTTGCATCGCGAGTTCGAGAAAGAAAGCGACAGCCAAACGATGGCAATGCTCCAGAAGTTGTATTAAATCCGCGAGACTATTTTCGTGTCAACGGATTTCTAGTAATTATCGTTACGCTCAAGATCGAAATCAACAGACGAAGTCAATTTTACTTAGAGGTTTCGAAGAGATTTTCATTTTTGGCTTTTTGACTTTAGTTTGACAGAAAATGAGTACCGCGAGAAAATTACCAGTTTGGTGGAATTTTACCCTGAAGATTTGGAAGATTTTTATCCTGAACTCAAACAGTTTCACGCTTTCATCAAATCAAAATTTCCAGAAAAACCTAAGTTCACTCACTCCGATCTCTACGAAAGTTTGATTCGAGATAATCTTGCATCTGTTTTTCCAAACGTTGAAATTGCTCTTCGCATTTTTTTAACACTTATGATTACGAATTGTTCAACTGAGCGCTCTTTTTCGAAATTGAAACGCATAAAAAACGAGCAAAGAAGTGTCATGCGTCAAGAACGATTGGACATGCTAAGTCTGATGTCCATTGAATCGCATATTCTTCGTCAAATTGACTTTGAAGAAATCATGGATGAATTTAGCGAATTGAAATGTCGAAAAAAAGTTTTTTAAAGACAAGCGTCGTTTTTATGTTTAAAAGAGATGTCCAAAGATTGTTTCATAAGATATTATACTGTTAATTATTTGAAATCAAAAAATATATAATTTAACAGAAAAAAATCATTTTGTTCGTTTTATTGTGTTTAGAACCTTGGAATGATATGAATAGGTTGTACGAATTCTATGAATGCATAAATAACGATCAATTTTACAGTTATTTAAACAATGGGGGGGCCCAAAATTTGAATGGCCTAGGGCCCCCGATGGGCTTAATCCGGCACTGACTGTACACCTCTGCCGAATCCACACAACGAAAGCTGAAACCATTATTTGATACCAATGTACGAGTTTCACTCACAATATCTGATGACAGTGGTGATATTAATGTCAGTGGAGATACAAAATGTTCATTTAGGTCGTTAGGGTCACAATCGCAGCCAGGAGACCGCGCACCATGAACACCCATAGGTTTAAGATTGGACCAAAATTTGCTACCTGGGAGTTGAGGATCAAGCTCAGTATCATAGTAATTACGCTTTGCAGTTCTTATTTTGCTGGTTACTAAATTCCTTACACATTTTTATTGGAGTTTGATTGCATTGATTTTCAAATATTTGTATTTGCGATAGAGGAATTCACGCTCGGCTATCGAATTTTCAATTTCCTGCGAGAACCAAGGGATTTTGTGCTTATGTGTATGCCTAGAACGGATTGGAGCGTACTTATCATGTAGATACTGAATGATATGACCAAATTTATTTACTTGATCGTCAACATCAGCACATTGATAGATCTCGTCCCATGGAAGCGAGGTAGATTCCATCAACATATCCTCTACCTGTATACCATTATAGTGGCGAAAATAAATGAGGATTTCAGCAGAGTTAACATCCATAATGAAATTATACGTTAAGAAAATAAATCGTAGTCCAGAAGGCTAGGTGGGGACAGCTGGTTAGAAAATTTACATCATTTTCATGAATAGCCAGAAAAAGATCTAGGATTTGACACACCGCAAAAGGTGGGTATTGAATTGACTTGCATGAGATCAAGCCGTTGCGTAAGATGCAGGACGTTTTCTGAAGGTGCATTACGCAGCAGCAGATTGACATTGAAGTCCCCCCGGTAATTACCTTATTATACTTATGGGTGACGGAAGAAATAGCATCCTCGAATTTCAATGCATTGTCTGTGGAGAAGCAATTAGGGGGGCAGTAAGCAGCAACTACCACACAATTGTCAGCACTAGACCTTACTTCAACGCGCAGAAACTCAAAAGGGTGGCTGGGCGGTGAGTAATTCATCACAGCCGATTTCAAGTTGGTTTTTACATAGGCTGCAACTCCGCCTCCAGATCGATTACACCTGTCATTTCTATGCAGCTTGTAACCTGGAATATCAACTAATCCATATGATATATCACAAGGTAGCCAAGTCTCAGGGACGAGTATTACCTCAACTTCCGATTCAGCGAAAATTGCCTGTAGTTCACTTATTTTCAGGCGTATACATCGCGAGTTCTTAGAGCATACTCTAAGACCAGGAGCCCTGGAGAAGAAGATGTTCAATAAAGCTCCTACCTGGTTCATCCACTAAAGATTCATAAAAATATCATGTCTGCACAGAGCCAGTGATTGCGGAAATTTAAAGGCAGGTTAAAGCTATAAATAAAGATAAAACAGCCCGACACATGCATCAGATAATTAGCAAAATTCAATTTATAAAAACACACACTGAAAAATCGAATATAATTAAGCTACAAGCAGTACAATATAAATTCATATTTGAGTTAACTTAAAAAAAGCAATAGAGCAAATTAAACAAAACATTTAAGACAGAAAAAAAATTCAAAATTATGCTATTAACTAAACTAAACCAAAACAATACGGAGAAGGTAGCATTATGTTTAGTCATCACAATCAACAGCTGTTGGTACTCCAGGTGTCATAGGGGCATCAAGTGGAGTTGGATCCGCAAGCGCATGTAGTGCAGCAATATCACTCACATGCACAAAAATTCCTTCTTTTTCCTTCAGGGCATAAACAAAACCATTATGAGAGCGTACGGATTGCAGCTTATGTAAAGAACGTAAACGTAGAACATCACGATAAATAATTTGATTGTTGCGTGAAAGACTGTCGTGGACTTTGATTAAGCTATCAAAGGAGAAGCCAACATTAATTTCATTTAGTTCTAATGGGCCATGAGCCGGCAGAAATTTATAGAAAGAGAGCTTCTCACTCTGATCAGAAAGTCTTACTAGTATCGGTGAGTTGATTTGCGTTTGCGTTCCCCCACGGGTGACGTAGAACTTTTAAGTCTAAAGGCATCTATGTAAGGCGATACGGTACGATTGATGACCGATATAATGCTTTTAAATATTTTTTCAACACTCACATTTTTTATCACCGGAATGCCAGAGATTATGATGCCATTTAATCGCCGCAGCCGGTTGGCTTCCTCAATCTCATGGCTGAGCGTAGAAAGTTTAAGTTCCACAGCTGCATTTTTGGATTTAAGTTCTCCAATTCTTTAGCAGATGTTGCAGAAATTTTATTGATTTCGGAGCACATATCTTCCATAAAATCATTAAACTTTTCCGTAAGAAAAGCATTGAACCTGACCAACAATCTCTTTTCCATGGCCTCTAGTGAACTTTGTGAGGACGGAGGACGGTCTCATCAAAATTCCCCTCGACATCGTGAATTTTTATGAGACCACAGAATTTTTCGTTGCACCTCTCGTTAAAGCGGGAATAATACTTGTACTAGATGACCGGCTATGACTAGTCTCTGTATTGTCTTTCACATTTGTCTTAGAATTAGCTGGCTTACCCATTGCGATATGCAAAAATGCGAACGTCTGGTGAGAGCGCGTACCGTTCGACCAGCAGCGATCAGTCTTTATAGCTTACTGATTAAATAATTTTTGCAAGCGGCAAATATTTTTAAGCGAAACACGATTTAACAATTGAAGTCACGAAAATTATACTCGGAAAGAAAAAAGTAACTTGGCACAAGAAATATAATTCAAACTTATTGATTCGCGGAAAAAAATGCGGACAAACCAGGAGCACAGAACAACACGTATACTCAGTAGGAATATTCATACTGTTACTGTTACATGTTACTGCGAAACACATAGGAAATTATTGCTAAATATATATTTTGTCTAAATATTGTAATTTTTGTTATTAGACGAACGTACATATTTCAAAAGTATAATTTTAAAACTAAATTGAAATTTTCCAAGCAAAAATAGTTTTCTATGTAGTTAGCAGTTTTGAGTACTGTCTGGCAGCTAGTGTCAACATTCCATTTGACGTTTTAGGATGAAACCAAACAGTTTAAAGACAAAAAGTAGGTATTTATCTAACGCAGAGAATATAAGCTACGAGGAAATGTAAGTATAATATAATACCGCAATGCAATGGGATGACGTTGATTTTTATTCTCGGTTCCGACTGTAGACACATTCGGCTATGATATTTTAGGTTGTCGAAAAAATTTCCAACAATGGTTTTTGGGTTTGATATCCTTCCACATAAAAACCGCAACAAACTGGTAAATAAAAAGTTCTTCTATCGCTTGGTTTTTAATTCACAATGGCAATTATGCTTCACAAAAATTTAAAATTACTGACAACTAAAAATTATCATCTGCGGCTTAACTAAGCCTCAGCTTACGGAGTACTATGAAACCGAGCAGGCTTAAGTTCTGGGCTTAAGCCACACCCGTGGCTCAGGTAAGCTCTGGCTTAAGCCTGGACTGTAAAACCGGCCATAAGTCTACCAATATCTGCAGCAAGCGCAGAGCGGACTTTCTTAGCTTTAAAAACACACTGAAATCCGAGATGAGAACACGGATGAATGAAGACCGGTTAACGGGACTTGCTCTACTTCATCGAGATATAAAAATAGACATTGAAAAAGTCATAAATAGATTTTCTAGTTAGAAGAACAGAAAACTTGCGTTTATTGTCTGAATTAACGTATTCGGATTGATCAAAAGTATTCGCATTTCAGTGTTCTATATAATTAATTAAAATAAGCTTTCTGTGTTTAATATTAGATAGGTATATTTTGTAGTTTATGTAAGAAAATCTCAATATAATAAATAGCGTGCTATTTTTCCAAATTTTAAAATTACTTTTTTTTTTTAATTTTATCCATGTTTCTTTTTACATTTTCACCGTTTATAACCCAAAACAAAATAAATAATTTAATACCTTGTTTGACTTTTGCGAGTGACTTAAAATGAAAGTTGAGCAAATTTCTTCATTGCGAGTCGTAGCCACTCATTTATTTATTCGATCCATATCGTTTAAGTGATAAATTTTGTGCATTTGAAATTTGCGAGAGGTTCTCCACTTTTGATCTTAAAACTTTTTAAGACCAGAGCAGCGCCCCCCCCCCCCCCCCACCCTCACAAGAATTCTGAATCCGCCACTGGTTTATGTCCAACAATAGTTACTACAACTGCAAATTATGGGATCGCGACGAAAATTTCTTTAAATAAAAAACATCACATCACAAAAACATTCTATGTATTCTCCACTAATTAGTTTTTTGTTATCTTGCATTATTTTCTGTTATTTAAGCTCGAAGACACACTTCCTTATTCCTCTTTTGGAACAACACTATATTTGCAATAAGAAAATTTTATCATACACATTCATAGATATTGTGAAACTGGCTGTCGACTTCTATGCCAACTTTGTATATAAAATAAAAAAGAAAATTTTGCTGAAAGAGTGCAATTTATTTAGTATGTTGGTGACACGTTCCCCGGTTATTTACCTCTCTCTCGATATATTTATATGCAAACAAACGACGACATTTCAAATTTAGAGCATAAACAAAATTTTACGTAAATTCCTTGGAGCAAGTCAAATGCTATGCCGTGTGTGTGTGTTCAAAAAGTTAAGTCGATGGAAGTCAAAAAGTTTTCCTATTGTTCGAGTGTACCTACTTCAAAATGTTTTTGGTTGCAATAGTAATGCGAAATGAACTAGAAAATGCCTTTCTATGTCGAAGTTTTCCTAAGCACTTCAGAATGACTTTCTATGCGCATATAAAAACCGATGGTTTTGCAATTCGTGTTACATATGTGCAGTTTTGAGTTTGAGGAGAGCCTTACAGCTAGATAATTCGGATCCCTATATAGTTGGAATGGAATGAAATGAAGACATGATCATCGCACATGCAATTTCTGCATAGTTTAAAAATAAGATTATCTCTATTACGTTTTTCTCGAAATTGCTTTAAGGAAATAAGGATAAGCAGTCGTCTGGGAACTGATTTTTGTCACTTATGGGTACAAGGGCTTGGATTAGAGGAATCACCTAAACTGATTGTTGCATGCTTTCTGATTAACCAATGTGCATATCATGCTACAGTGTCATTTGACTGGTGTTATAAGCTTAGCACATATATACATACATAAGTGCCCGCTACTTTGCTTTTACTATAGGAATTACGTTATATCTACCCTTAATTATGGTCCAGGTTAGGTTAGTTTGTTCCACATGAGATTTGTTTTGAGTACAGAAAATGTTGGAAGGTGTTTCTCTTTACAGGGCTCAGAAAATCGTCAACTCGTCCCTTTGGAAAGTGAAAGAGAGACTAATACAATCTGGTCAGTTTGTTTTCAAAGGATTCGTTTTGTCACGATATGTTGATTTTTTGAAACTGTCGCGACATTGTCTCACCAGCTTATAGGATATAGTAACTAATTCTAGCGCTCTTATAGTAGCCCAACTGTCGATGAATATGACGATAATTTACTTCCGTATTAAACTCAATCTTAGTGTCAGACTAGCTTTCATAACCATAAACATCTCAATCCGGCAGACGTTAGAGTGGTCTCGCGGTCACATAGTACTGTAACATAAACTTTTGTTGTAGTATAATCAGTGGAGGTTACAGTCATACCCTTTTGTAGCTCGCATAGCGAAGGATATTGCCATATTGGTTTTTTAAGTAAAATCGCACTATATGATATCTAGTAAAGGATCAAAAGGATTCATCCTGGTAATTGGGCCACTTGCTTATTTTATATAAGAGATCATGCCCGATATCAAGATCACTATAGTAATCAGATAAATACGAAATTTTAACTTTAAATAGTTTCGATTGTCCTCTCATTAATTTTCATTATTTAAATAACGGGATTAAGGTTATTAGATTGAAAAAACATATTTGTTAAGTTTTTGTTTTTGTTTTCTAATTTTATTTAAAATGTTGACTGAATTAAAAATAAACATCTTAATTAAAACGTTGTAGTTCTTATTAATTTTTAATTATATTACCTTTTTTGGTGTACTAGGTACAGATATTATATTACACCAAGTATAAAAACATAACTCTGAGAAAATTAAAAAATTCTAATTTACAAATATTATAGTTGATAATTAAGAACAACACACGCGCGCGCGTGTGTGCGTGCGTCTGCATGTGTGTGTGTGCCCTGCCTGGACCGGCAGGCAGTTTGTGTGGTTCTTCAATAAATAAAAAAAAGCAATGCTGGTAGCCCGAATATTCGGAAGGTATGAAACATACCCATTATAAGATGAATTTCATGCTTGTTGTGCACTTAAAAGAAGAAGAATAGTAAATTATTTGAGAAAATGTCAAATGTGTTGTGAAGTGTGTAGTGTAAAATTCGGAAATTTTAAAATTAAATATCTCATAAAATATAAGTTCGCGATCAAAATTATTTTGATATTCGTCATTTGTGAGTTGATTAGAAAATCGGAGGATAGCCGCGGATCTTAACATAAGCCCAAGTTATTTTTTTTTTTGTATCTCTTTAGAAATTTCTAAAAATAATTTTCGATTTTCAACGATTTTAATTTCAATTATAATATATTTAAGAGCTTCACCTAATTAAGAGAGCCTTAAAAGTTTTCGGAGTTTATAGTAGACCTACTTAGAGTAAGAGGTTTTTCTTTTAAATATCTGGTATATATCTTCTTAAAATAAGAGGAAAGTTCTTAATTTGCGTTCGCAATTTTAGAGGATATCATCTTGAAATAAGGAGGAAAACTCTTCATTTGCACATCCAAATTTAGTGGATATCTTCTTGAAATAAGGAGGAAAACTTTTCAGTTGCACATCCAAATTTAGTGGATATCTTCGTGAAATAAGGAGGAAAATTCTTAATTTCCATTACCAAATTTAGTGGATACCTTCTTGAAATAAGGAGGAAAATTCTTAATGTCGGTTTCACTACTCAAGAAGAAATTCTTCTTAATTTTAAGAAGCAATCCGGATGGCGAAAAACCATTGGGAAATCCTCTTAATATTATACTAGAATACGTGACATTTTCTCTCAGTATATATTGTCTGCATGCGCGGCCACCATTACGCGTCTATATCTAGTCCCAAAAAAATCGTGTATTAAAATCGTATATATCTTTCCTTGCAGTTTACGTCCAAAGATTAAGATATTGATGTGGTTGGCTTTGTGCTTTCCTCAGAAGTGTATCTAAGATGCGCACCAGGTTATTTAAATAAATGGAGATTAGTCTAAAGTCGATCAAATGTTTTCGTAAACTTGTGGCCGCATTTATCAGCCTTCGGAAAAGTATCATCTTAGCACGACTCCAAATTCATGGATTTTAACTAAAAGTAGGATGCTATTCCTGAAAGTAGAAAACCACCAACCATAGAGTTACTCTGTATGTCTACATAGTATTTCTCGAAGCATGTTAGGTAGCATACCAGCTATGCCCATGGTTTTGATTAAGGACCGAACTTATCCCTAATAAAGGATTTGGTTGCATTTAACTGGATTCTCTAGACGACCGAATATTAGGATCTCGAAACCTAATTACTGGGTATTGTCTATGTATATATCATCTTAAGATATTGGGATACCTACTGCTTCTGTATAAAGTATGACGAAATGGCTGAGTATTTTCTCTGTGACTGCTATGCTTTTAGTATAGCCTTATGCGAAAAATGCATTCCCATAGTCAGAGGATATTACAGGATGGCCGCCAAGAACATTATAGGTTTTGCCAAACGCCTTAATTTCGACTTAGTGCCTTTGAACACTGAGGGGTAATGTCACAAAGTTCTAGATGAAAAGCGGAATCTCTGTCTGATTCTTTCATATTAGTAATAGTAATAATATATAATAATAAAAAATAACAATAAACCACTTTGAAGTCTCCAGTTCTCATTTAGATTCTGATTGCGAAATGTTCAGAGATATTATTAAAAGGCGCTTCTGTTGGCATGCGTTGAAGACACCACCTGATGAACTGTAGTAATTGACAGTGGAAGTTCAATTTTTCCTAACATGCAAAAACACATGTACTTTAAGACGTCCGTTAGTAAGTTGAATCTTAACTTTTATTGTGTAAGCTTCAAAGACGAATATCGGTTATTTTAGTTATGATTTTATATTTATGTATAGGCATATACCAAAAAGTTTAATTTCTCCTTGCAAATATAATGACTTCCTTCACACGAAGGCTGTGAAGCCCCGCTTAAGCGTTGAAGGGTGAATATATAGTATTAGCTCATCACAGACATAAAACAAGGAAAGAATAGTGGCTATAATATTTTATTTGCTGAAATTTAAATGAAGATTCACTCACATGAATGAAAAGTGAGGACAAAATATAAGTAAGTATATTTGGTAGGACACTGAAGCCAGTAAAAATGTCAAGGCTCGATTCTCAATTGTCGATGGCAACATATGTTTTTTCGGATTCGCATTTATGTTATATAGGGGATATCCATCAAGACTAATTAAAAAAGGGTAATATTGCAACATTGACTGTACCTACTAATGTACTCTACTGCGAGTATGTAGAACGTACACAATCCTTGCTATAAATAGAGCTTCCTCTTCTATCTAATGACGTAGTGAGGGCAGATTTTCCATCCACAGTACTATATTAATACAACAATAAAACAAACTCAGAATTTGTGAAATCATTATATCTTAATGAGAATTAGAAATTCCGGTAACTATGCAGACAAAAAAGAAGTCTTATTTTTGTAAGCTGAGTATGCGCCTGTATCTCGAAAATGATAGCAACGAATGGTGGTTCATTTGTAGAGAAATACAAGGGAAGAAGCATATTATTGGTTCCTCAGCTACGAGTTCCGACTTTCTCCAACACTTTAATAAACTCTTAAACCCTCTGAAATCAAACTAATATTCAATATGCAAAGCCGTTCACTGCAGTGCCATATTTGGATCAGCCCGTGGACTTGAAGGATATATTAAGTGTACTGCAAAAAGCTAAAGATAACAAGGCCCCCGGTTATGATGGTGTGCCTTATGAGTTTCTTAAAAATGCAACTCCAAGCTATATGGAACTGCTAACTATTACCTTTAACAATATCTACGAACAAGGGCTGGTGGCTGAATCCTTTTTAAGATCCATTATCTTTCCAATTCACAAAAAAGGCGACACTAACATGGCGTCCAACTATAGGGGCTTATCGTTTATCAACACGTTCGCAAAATTGTTTGCAGATTACAACAGATTACACTTGTCTACAGATTACAACAATGGGTGGAAGAGAATAATATTCTGTTGGAGTACCAAGCAGGGTTCAGGAAGGAATACTCCACAACAGATAATATATTCAATCTAAAAACCTAATTAATTTGTTTGAAAACACTTGTTAACTTTTAAACTATTTATTTAAAAAAAAAGGTCTTTTAAAGAGTGCGACGCGTTTCGCCCTATCGAGGCATCATCAGGCTATCGACTGAATATTCCCGCAGGTTACAACATTTTTTGGATTTAAAAGTGGACTATTGTTCATAAAATCTAGCTGATCATTAGCTATGTTTTGCCCAATATACTTGGCTTTTTTTATTTCAAAAATTTCTACCCTAGTCAAGATTTCACCTCCGTCTATATTATGTAAAATTTTAATGCTGTTTGAATTTATCCTATGTTTATTTTCTTTTAAATGTTTGGAGATAGCAGACTGTGGCATCATATTTCCAACTCCCGCAATATGCTCAGTTAATCTAATCTTTAGAGTTCGCTTCGTTTTACCTACATAAATTCCAGAACAATCATTACATTTAATTTGATATACTCCGCTTTTTTCTAGTGCATCAATTTTTGGTTTTATTTTATGATTTAAGATGCAATTTTGTAATGTGTTTTTACAGAAAAAGGCGGGATTAATATCTTTGGATGTGAAAACTTTTTTGATATCCTTCTCAGTATTTTGGATAAATGGGATTTTTCTCCATATTTTAGCTTGGGATTCTAATCTGTGTCTAGCATATAAAAATTGAATTGAATGCTTTTGTATTTTTTTTAGATAATAAATTGTAAATATGCCGCTTGTGATACCCATTATGTTGGGCTATTTTCAAAATTGTTTTAAGTTCTTTATTAAATGCGTGCTGCGATAATGGGATCGTAATTAATCTGTGTATAATGGAATGGAAAGCGAACATTTTTATATTCCATGGGTGGTTAGAGGAATATGGAATTATAGAGTCTGAGAAGGTATCTTTTCTATATATATCACAGATCAAATGATTATTTTGTTTTTGTAAAGTCAAATCTAAAAAGTAAATTTTTTTGTTTCCTAATTCTACCGTAAATTTTATATCATCATTTAATTTATTAAGGGTTTTTTTTAAACATGTCTAATTGTCGTTGTGAACATGTCCAAATACAAAATATATCATCCACATATCTAAACCAAACTAGTTTAGTTTGAAATTTAAACAAGTACCATCAAGAAATTCAATCAACTAATTAATTTAGCCTGGAATGCAGGAAAAAAAAGATTTACGCTTGTTTCGTTGACTTTAGGGCAGCGTTTGGTACTATAAACAGAAACATGCTTTTCTATAAATTGTATAATGTAGGTGTCTCGACTAAGTTTACAAAAGTGCTCGAATGTCTCAATCATGATACAAAAACTTCTGTGTGGAACGGCACGGCACTGTCACATTGGTTCACCATAGAAACAGTTCTTAAGCATGGGTGCCCTGCGAGCCCATTATTGTTCTCCTTATATGTAAACGATTTGCATGAGGCCTTGGGCGGTGGAGTAAATATCGATGATTTGCATGTAAGAATTCTCCTCTATGCTGATGACCTGCTAATACTTGCAGACAGCCCCACGTCTTGCAGAATATGATCGACAATCTGCAGAGGTATTGCATGGTATGGTCCCTGCAAATAAATCACGATCAAACTAAAGCAATGGTATTCCGCAAAGGAGGGAGACTGGGAAGGGATGAAAGCTGGAAACTGGGAGATATACCAATAGAGACTGTAAGCTCTTACAAATATTTGGGTGTCTGCTTGACGGCGGGCTTATCCTTCAAGAAGCATTTAACAGACAAGCTTGAGTGTGCCAAAAACTCGAGCAATGCGGCCTGGGGTCGTTTCATATGCAGCAAAGCTATCCCGCATACGAACAAACTACAATTATTTGACGCTGTCGCGCGCTCGATAATGTGTTATGCAAGCCAAGTATGGGGCTACAGTCAATTCGAGGAAGCAGAGAAAATGCAACGCTATTTTCTTAAGAAACTTGTGGGTCTCCCAAAAACTACGCCGAACTATATGCTTAGCCTGGAGTTGAGTGCTCCCGATCTTTCGTTTACACACTGTCATGTGCATAAAGTACTCACAAAACTACCTGATAATAGACTGCCTAAAATATTGGCTTGGCTTGAAAAGTTGCAAGATTTTGGAACTCAGTTCAATGTAGACATAGATTTAGATAAGGTTGTGAAAACACTACAGGACATTTTAGATAAGGAGGAGGACTATCTTGTGAAAGCGAAAATTGCAAAGGGCAGAGAGAGCATAAGGCACTGACTATATAGCACTTTAGACTATGAGCTCTCAGGACGACGCTATTTCAAGGATAATTACCCTATGGAAAAGTTAAGGTATATTATCAAATGTAGGGCGGATTAATATCACTAAATGCCTCTCCATGGAGCAGGTCAGTTAGCTCGCTATGCTCATTATGCAATATGTATGAAGAAGAAAATCTGACTCATTTCCTGGCAGTATGCCCTATTCTAGCTGAATTCAGAAGAATACACTTCCAAAAAGATCGCCTGAACAATAACGAAACAATAGAATTGTTAAACGGTGAAGACTGGGACGTTTTGTACCGGTATACAAAGTGAGCTCTGATGTACAGAAATATGCTAATTGCAGAATATAATTCATAGAAGTCCACATATTGATATAGTTATCATAACCATCGTACACTTTTCTCCTATTACAGTCTGCTCTCCTTCAGAATCGCCGCGTATCATTTAAAGCGCTTTCATCTATCGCATATGAAAAGACTCATAATTTGGAAATTTTACATAGTACGTTATTGCCAAATTCGGACAGATGACACCATAGTCATTGGCTTAGTTTATTTTTTGTCTTTATTTCTGTAGGGGAAGGTGCTGTACCTTGGTACTTTTTTGAACTAGTCTTTTTTTTTGATAAAACTAATTGGACAAATCTTAAGCAACCGATTATTATAGATTGTCTAACCTATAACCTTTCCAATAATAGTCGAATATGCAGTTAAACATTTATATTTCAAGATATCTGAAAGAAAATATGAAGGTCCTCCTTTTGGTCCATGGTACAACATGCAGCTGTACTATGGACAGTGGGGTATAGTACCTTGGACATTTGCAATTTACTAAGTTGAAAGGATGGTATATCAACAGAGTTAAATTAAATAACACTCTTTATTCAACCAAGAATTACAATATTCGCAAAGCAGGTTACTAAACATAAAATTGCTATAGATATACATCTTTAATCTATTTTTTGACTAAAGGCCGATCTGTGGCTATTTTTACATGTGCATGGTGAAAATGTCTGAAGTGCCCAACATACCCCTTGCAAGAGAAACAAAACCGCCTGTGAAATATTTTAAGACGAGAAATTCACCACATGATGCACGATTTATAATAGCACATATAAACAAGTTTGACCTTAGTTGGTACCCAAAGATATAGAAAGAATAGAACTCCAACACTTTCAATTCTTTATCACTGGAAAATATTTGCTTTTTTCACGACTTTTCTTTAAAACGCAATAACTGCTCATTTGTCCGACAAACTAATTCCCAGAATAGCTTAAGTGTCATCTGTTGATTAGTCAAATCGGATAAAAATGCGTTTATTTAGATGGTAGCTACAGTCCGTGTGGAAAATAAAATGACCAAGGTACACACATGTCCAAGGCACAGCATCTTCCCCTACAGTAGACAGAAGCTTTGCTAAGCTTTGCTAAGGAGGAACTATATTGACGTGGCTGGTTCCCTAACTAATTAACTAAATATTTTTAAGAACGGTCCCGAAATGTTTGGATTAAAGCAGATCACTCGAAACCCTACATGAGGCTGATAACGAAATTTGTTGGTGGCCACTCTAAACTGACAAAAAAAAAACTTCAGTAGGGTTGCCAAAATTAAGACTAACGAATGAATGGGTACCATGGACGATTTCTCTAATTTTTCTTATCCGATTCTCAAACATTGTTGTCATTATATAGACGCCTTAAAAACAATGAGGAACTTTAACGTTTACCTGGATCTTAGAAATATATATTCAATGTGAACTTCCTTGCATTTTTCCACCGTACACTGAAAGAGTAATCTATATACCGAGACTATAATTTCAAACACCCATAAAAGCTAGACACCGCACTATTAGCATATAGTTCTAAAATATATACGCTATTACGTGGTTTATAGTTATCATAACCATATTAATTACAAGGTTTTAGATTTCACGACTATATTTAAAAATGTAACTTGATGTGAAGACTATATTTTTTATGTCCAAATCTAATTAATCAGCTGGTTGCGACTATTATACAGTTGCGTTTATCTATAATTATATTTGCATTCACCTTTTTTAAAGGTTGATTGCGTCTAAAGTATAGTCATTAGCAACTTCTTTTATACTCACATTCATATATGTTGTAGTTGCTAGTGTAGGACCCTTAAGGTTAGAAAAGAAGAAGAGAGTAAAAACTCATAAAGGTACTGATTAAGGTTGGGTTGTATTGTTTGGAGAAGAAGAAGAATTAGCTTCTTGGCGGCAGAAGTTGTGAAATAGTTTTCGACTGTGAATTAAAAAAGTATTTTATTGTGACAATCAGAGTTTTATTGTAGTTAGAAATTTTATGTGAACACTACAAATTTCAGAAGTTGGATACGAAGGATCCGAATTATCTGAAGGTTTATGAAACTTAGGAAAGGAACAAAAAAAAATGTACGAGAAAAGTGACTTGTGCAGTAAACGCAAAAAGGAACTCCAGATTTTGCTGTAAAACGAAGGCTTATGTTCAACAGGTAATAAAACTAATTTAATTAAGCGTTTATTGAAGGTCTGTAAGGAAGGGCGTCAGAAGAGGTGTAGTAGCGAGCGAGCCATTCCAGGACAACCGAGAAAATTTTAGCGTGGAGTCACCTAAAACATTGCGCACATATACCTCTAACCTATCTCTAAAGGCTGACGCTGCTATTGACCGTATAGGAATGGAAAGGAGGGAAAATATTGCTGAAGCTGATTGTTGGCGCGAAAAAGAATTGCTAGAACGAGAACGTGATTTGCTAAAATATGAGAAATCGCTTCGGAAAGGGAACGAGAAATATTTGAGAAAGAGCAACAGGGCCGCAAAACTGAAATTGACATACCCAGGGAGAGATTTATTCATCCTTCGGAGATAAATGAAATCATACGAATTTTAGATACAAATTTTGAAATTTCTTTAATCCCCATTAAGTGGGTACAGAAACTAGAAAAATTAGCTGACGCTTATGGCTGGAAACGAGAGACACTAGTTCATTATGCGAATTAGAGGTTAGGTGGTGCTGTAAAATTATGGGCAGAAATTAGTGACATTTATATTTATTGGGAAAAATTTAAGAAAGGTTTGCTAAATGCATTTCCTAATGTTGAAGATGATTCAGACATCCATCGGATATTATCTAGTCGAAAGAAAATGTCGGGAGAATACTTCGAAAATTATGTGTACGTGATAAGGAATTTAGCAAATCGTGGGAGCATGAGCGAATAAGCGATGATTAAATATATATTTCGAGGCTTGGGAATGCCACAAATTGAGCAGATTCTATCCCTTAGAAAGCTTGAAAGTCTTTTTGATTTATTAACTGATCTAAAACGATTTGAAAATTTTGAAAGTTCACGTAAATCTTTCCGGATACCAACTAATATAAACAATAATTTTTCAGAATTCAAAATGAGAAACAAAGTGCCGAACGAAATTCCAAAGTTGATATTAGAGAGTTTAGGTGTTACAATTGCAACAAACTAGGACACACATCGGTTGCTTGTTCATTCTCGTCCAAGAGGATCTTGTTATCAGTGTGGAAAAATGGATCATAAATTTAAACTGTGTCCAAATAAACAAGTTAAATTATTAAATCAGAATAACAACTTACGATTTACTGAAGACTTTCATGTTGAGGTTGATATTTATTCAAAATCAGGGAACTTTGTGTTAAGTTTAAAACTAATGGTTCTTATTGATACGGGAAGCCCTATAAGTTTGATTAAGGATAGTTATGTACCAAATGCTTTAATAGAACAAAATATGGACATGTCAAAATATTGTGGTATAAACAATAGTAAACTTGTAACAACAGGTTATTTTGAATGTACAATGTCAATTAGTAATAGGAACAGTACCGGATGAAACTATGTATCCATTTTTGATATTAGGACGCAAGTTTTTAGAAAAGTCTAATATTACATTACAACATATTAACCCTTTGCAATCCGTTGTCGCCGCTGCGGCGACAATGTAAGGTAAACATACAGCTCCGTTGTCGCCGGTACGGCGACATAGTAATATAAGCTACTACTCCGTTGTCCCCGCAGCGGCGACATCTAAAAGAAACATTGTTTTTTATTTAAATATATATATATTTTTACCATTTTTTGTGGTTGTGTTCGTCTCGATGTCGCCCATCTTTTAATGCTAGAGGGGCTCGCATCCGGCGGGGCAGGAAAGCAAAGTTTCAACTTCTTTTACTTATAACTCTTAAATGAAAGCTACCATCGGGGGCTACACGTGATCGGTAATAGGTGGTTAGGGTGGGGTCGGTGGTAGGCGAGGGAGCATGGAGGGAGCCTAATTCTCAGTTTTTCATCCTATACATGTACAAAAAAGTTTGCAGGTGTAATCTCCGAAGATACTTTTCAGATTTACTTGATTGCAAAGCAGTTTTTAGACAATCGCCTAAAAGGAAAAGCAGGGTACTACGTTTTTTGAGTTTTTTTTTGTAGGGGAGGGGAAACGGGGGGGGGGGGTATTTTGTTTTATACTAATAACTCAGCCATGTCAGCTCGGACCATAGCGGTGCGGGTACTCAAAATCGATATAAAAACACATTATAGTTTGTACTAGATTTTCCGAAAACGTACTAGAATAACTATTTACCCTCTGCAGGGAGCACAGTATACTTTCTAAACTTTTTGTAAACCCGCCATAATTCTTTGTTTTCACTTCTCCTTTGATCTCCATACCCACTTTTTTAGCACGCTACTTTTTTTTCTATATTAGGTACTAGATTTTTGCACGGTAAATCACATATAACTTGGTAGGGTTAAGTCCGATTGGATATTCGATTCCACTGTTCATCTCAACTTCGTGCCAGCTACAATTCGTTGAAGATTTTTTTACAGGGGTTACATTAAGGGTGCGGGGTAGGTACCACCGGAGGGTGTTCTTCCAATTTGGCATATCACATATCAAATGAAAGGGCTCACTGAATACTGTCAAGTGGGTTTATTTTTTTCCAATTAATAAAACTTTATCGAGAAGTTCTTCCGCCTAAGAACCCATTTTCATACAGCTAGGTCCCCTTCCCCCAGTAACTACATTTCGCATATATTTGATCAGTTCTTTTTTTAACGGCATTAGCGCCCGCTGTGAACAAATTTTTCATGGGAAGTTTTTTCCCCGACGACCATTTTTCCCCTGCAAAAGGACACATTTTTTCTCTTTTTCGATTATCTCAAAAGCCATTCATCGCAAACAAAAATTAAGTACATACACACGTTGAGCCCAGTAAATTTTCCAGGAAAAACTTGAAATCAGGTCGAGGCATTGTTCATTTTATACTGGATCGAGGCATTGTTGTCTGCCTCGAATATGCATAAAATTTATAAAGAGAAAATTTCCAGGAAATTTTTCACTCAAAAAATTATTTAGCTAAATTATGGGGTGGAAATGGATTTATACACTTCTACACACTTAAATAGAATAGAATAGAGATTTTTAGGGCCTGAAAAAATTCCAGATGTTTACTGGGCGGGAAGGGAGGGGGGACTTAATTTGACTAATCTAAGTCATTTTCAAATATGTATTTTTTTAAGCAGTTTGAGTACCCACATGCCTATGCGGCGAGGTGAAATGGCTTAGTTAAAGCGGCCAGAGTAAAAAGGCCGTTATTTCCTCCACCCGCCGATCAAAAACGTATTATATAATCGACGCAGGATGTAAAATTAGGAGAACAGTTTTCAGTCAAATTAAATCGGTTTCTTTTTGTGGGAGCTTCAGGGTTTTCCATTTTTCATATGTATGGTGGAAAAAATCGTGATCTCGACTCCACCGTAGTCTTCGCCCCCTTCCGATCGAGGATATGAAATTCATACCAATGATAGCTCCAGCTGGGAACTTTCATTTAGGACCTCAAACTTGTAGCTACGCCACTTCTTTCATGAAGCATAAGCATTTGAAGTTGAAACTTTTCCGCCTCGCCCCTCCGAGAGCTTACGTCTCCCGATATAATGGATAGGGGAAAGAAGCGCGCAAACCAGAAGAATGTAAATACCAAGTTTGATAAAAGAATTTTCGAAATTATCCGCTCCATTTTGAAATCCGAAATCCAAAGTACCCTATGGAACAATAAATTAAGTTGTGAATCCAATTACATAAGAATCATAGTTTGTTGGTTAAAAAAAGACGAAGTGGGTTGGGGGAAAAAAAAGCTTTATTTTAATCTCGTGTTTGCGAAGAATCGCTACGTCTACGAAATTTGCCACCCAAACAAAAAACGTTCACAACAGACCGCTAATGTATTCGCATGAATGCAATAAATTCAATAAATTTCAGTCTGTTCTTCGTATAATTTCTACGTGGTTTAACTATGTGCCGTCAGCAAAAAGGGGGAACAATCACCCAATTTGAAAAGTGCAATGAGAAATGTTGCACCATATAATTCACACTTACTTTTTATAAAAAGTATTTATAAGGGCAATTGGTGTGACCTCCATCATTGAACTTCTATGATAGGCGATCAGAGATAACCATACCGATGAGACCTCTCTGATCGCTGGGTTGAAAAGTTCAATCCTTTTTTTGCACTTAAATGCATTTTGTAAATTTATTGAAATTATTTTCAATAAATTTCAGCCTGTAAGACGAGAAATCTTCTTCGTATAATTCGCAAGAAAGAATATATATTGTTACAGACTTACCAAAATAAGACGAATGTCAAAGTAGAACTGCGAGAGGACCTCGGGATTATTTCCATCCGGCGTTGCGGCCCTTTTGGTTTAACCGAGAAACCTTCCCGGAAATTGTCAGCGACATAAAATAGAGGAAGACCTGAAATAAGAAAACTCCGTAGTTTAACTGTTGTGGCTTGAATTTTTTTAAGAACTTCCCTTCTCGCATGCTTTCGTTGTTCCTTTTCCGGTATGGTAGCAAGCTGTACCATTTGTTTCGAAAGCTCACGAGCAAATTCAAGTGACTGAGCTACTTCATCATATTTTGCAACTGCAGCCTTCTGGTCTCCACTTAGCTCTTTACCCGAGACTTGTATTGGTCTATATGACTAGAGTTACGTCTTATGCTTTTCCAAATTGCGATAGAAATTAAAAATCCCGGAAGAACTACACTAAACTCCACGCAAGAAGTGAAGAAGCGCGACACCATAAACAAAACCATAGCAAACACAAAACAAATCAGAACCGAACTTCACATTTGTTCAGTCAGCTATTCAGCGGTAAAGAAAAGTCACTGAACCATAGCGAAATTAGAAACAAATTTTTACAGTTCCGCGCGACACCAATTCTATCCAGAAGAAACCGCGCAGGCCTCGCAAGCTTGGCGCCCGTGACGCGCGTCGCAAGAAAAAATGCAACATTTCTTTCATTCATGCCGTCTCACAAATTCCATGAAGTCCGAAAATCTACTAAAGTTCAAGGCAAACTGATCCGGCTGGTATAGAAAATAAAACCTATCAATGAGCTGACACTCATTGCTCGGGCGTCATTTGTCTTAGTGTCTCTCATCACTGAAAAGTGGTAATACGCGGCAACGTGTACGTCGGTCCATTGAATATTAAAATTTACCAAGTTGACAGCTAGAAGAAAATAAGAGCTTCCGAAAAGTCTGACGCTGAGTAAATTACAACCAATGCCGGAAGAGAAAAGTAACTGAATAAATTACAATTAATGTCAGATAATGTGACATTTATTGAAGTAAAAGCACAAATAAAGTTTTAGCCAATAGCCAATAGAGAGAAGCAACTGAATAAATTACAATTAAGATCAGATAGTGTGACATTTGTTGAAGTAAAAGCACAAATAAAGTTTTAGCCAATATTAGAAGAGAGAAGCAACTGAATAAATTACAATTAAGATCAGATAGTGTGACATTTGTTGAAGTAAAAGCACAAATAAAGTTTTAGCCAATATTAGAAGAGAGAAGCAACTGAATAAATTACAACTAATGTCAGATAATGTGACATTTATTGAATTAAAAGCAGAAATAAAGTTTTAGCTAATATTAGAGAAGAAAAGCAACTGAATAATCTTACATTTATTGAAGTAAAAGCACAAATAATGTTATAACCAATATTAGAAAAGAAAAGCAACTGAATAATCTGACGTTGTCAAAATGGACTTTTGTAACAAACTTAGAATTAGAATCAAGTAGAAAAAAAATTGAAAACTATTAATATGAATATTTTTATTCCTTTCGGAAATAAATGTAAACTGTCACACAACTTAAATTAGGAATAGAATTAGAAAATATTTAAATGAATTTTCTGAACGAATGTAAACTTGTAAAAATAGATGTCGCTCTAGACAGTTAGCTGGTAGATAAGAGGTACGTCACTCAGACTCCGCGTGGAGGAGCTGAATTCTTTTCTGAAGGCGAAAGAGACAAGTTGCGTGACACGAAAGTAAAAGTTCTAGAAAGATTTTTGTAAAGTAAGGATCGAGGAACGCAAAGAAAAAAAAGATATAAAAACAAAGTTTTGTTCAACTTCGAAAAAAACGCTCAGTTTTCTTTTAATACTTGTCTGTGGTTTTGTGAGACTTGAAACTAATTCAAAGGAAGCGATTTTGAGGGGAACGCAGCGTGCCAAGTAAGACGCACAGAACTCTACCACGCCGTCCGCAGCCAAGAAGAAAGCAAAGGTGGAATTCCAAGGAATTCAAGTTAAAGTTCCTTAATCCGAAAGTCAAGAGTCCGCTTGCATAGTCAGTACAAATTCCTGGGCCTGATTTCCATTGCACCAGAATCCGCTCGGCCAGGTGCTAATCTATACAGAAAGGTCACCTTGAAGGACGCCTTAGGTTCCGCACACTTTCTGGGCCAAGGGGCTGATTTTTCAGGATAGTGAATTTTGAGGCCTGAATAGTGAAAGCTGTAACATTTGGTGCCAAGTGTGGGGTATAATCCATTCCCGTAAAAGGGGCCCCACGAACCCTTTATTGGAAAAATCATCGAAAGAGAGCTTGTTGGCGTTCTGCAAGATTCCAGAATTTGGTACAGTTGCAGCAGTATCTATAAAGTACCGTTGAGTGTCGACTTTGCTTGCAGAGGGCGCAAAAAGGTGGCGTGATAATCCAGCCGTTTTCAACCTAACTGTTTTCAACGATAAGTGACGATTTTTTTCTTCTTTTTATTTAATAGCTAACCGTATTTTTAATAGCATGCTTTTCTGAGGTTAGCTAGAGAAGAAATAGTTTAGAAACCTTTAATTTCTAGTTTTCGTGTATTTTCAGAACTTGCAAAGCTATATATTTTCGATATTAGTTAAGTATATTTTTCATATATATTTCTTTTTTTTACTATATTTGCCAAATAATATTTTTTTTTATATATTTGCTAAACTACATTTTTCGTATATTTTCGATATTTGCCAAACTACATTTTTCAGATCATTCTAAATTCGCTAATACGGTTACAGTTGATTTTATTTTTGGGATTAATCGACATACTTATAAAGTGCCTGAAATTATCAATATTTTGAAATTTAGTAGCAAAGAATTATTGAAACACAAAGCATTTCTTCCTATATTGGTTTAATGACTTTAAATGTGCGATTACATGTACATTTGATTGTACTTTTGATAAAATCAATATGAAAAGTGTCTAAAAATTTTTAATATTCTAAATTTGGAAGCGCCAGATTACTGGGACACTAAGTATTTGTTCCCATATTGAGTTATCAACTTTATATTTGCTAATACAATTTCATTCGACGTTTCTTTTGATAACAATCGGCATATAAAGTGCCTGAAATTCTCAATATTTTGAAATTTAGTAGCAACGAATTATTAAAACACACAGCATTTCTTCCTATATTGGTTTAATGACTTTAAATGTGCGAATACATGTATATTTGATTGTACTTTTGATAAAATCAATATAAAAAGTGTCCAAAAAATGTTCAATATTCTAAGTTTGGGAGCGCCAGCTTACTGGGGCGCGAAGTATTTGTTCCCGTATTGGGTTATCAACTTTATATTTGCTAATACATTTTCATTCGACTTTTCTTTTGATAACAATCGACATATAAAGTGCCTGAAATTCTCAATAGTAGTTGTTCTATGCCGATTCTGGCGCACTTTTTAAGCCCCCAGAATTTCGCCACAGATGGCGCCACCGTCGCTGTGTGGTTTGAGTCCGTGCTAAATGCAGGTTAGTGCCTTGGTTGCATTGGTGTGTGTCTTGGATACGCCATTGCGCATTGGATGCGCCATTGTGTCTTGGGTGCACCATTGAGTCTCGACTGCGCCCTAGCGGGATTAATCGGTACTACCGGGATGTGTGGTTTGTGCCTTGGATACATCATTGTGCCTTGGATGCACCACTGTGTCTTGGGTGCACCATTGAGTCTTGGATGTTGGGGATACGAGATCACTTTCAGCACTCTCCAGCATAGGGAAATAGCATAGGATTTCGATTTTGTTGCTGGAGTTCGCTTATTTTTCATCTCGAATTTTGGGGATACGATATTATTTTGGGGATACGAGATCACTTTCAGCACTCTTCAGCATAGGGAAATAGCATAGGTTTTCAATTTTTTTTCTGGAGTTCGCTTATTTTTCATCTCGGACTGGTAGCCTCTAAGTTGACATTAAGTTTTTCATCTTGAGTTTTGGGGATACGAGATCACTTTGGGGATACGAGTTCACTTTGGGGATACGAGATCACTTTCAGCACTCTCCAGAATAGGGAAATAGCATAGGATTTCGATTTTGTTCCTGGAGTTCGCTTATTTTTCATCTTGAGTTTTGGGGATACGAGATCACTTTGGGGATACGAGATCACTTTGGGGATACGAGATCACTTTCAGCACTCTCCAGCATAAGGAAATAGCATAGGATTTCGATCTTGTTGCTGGAGTTCGCTTATTTTTCATCTCGGACTAGTAGCCTCTAAGTTGACATTAAGTTTTTCATCTCGAGTTTTGGGGATACGAGGTCAATTTGGGGACATGAGATCACTCTTAGCACTCTCCAGCATAGGAAAATAGCATAGGTCTTTGATTTTATTTCTGGAGCTCGCTTATTTTTCATCTCAGAGATCGTAGCTATAAATATTTGTGAAGTGGTGGGAATCTTTATTGGTGGAGGTTGCTGGTTAAGTTTTATCTGGTCTTGGAGGCACAATTTGACCTTGAGGTGCCCCCTCCTGTGTCTGGGTGCTGGGGGTTCGCTGAGAGCTTCAGTGGCAATATATAATACTATGACTAGGACTGCCTGAGGTGTCTTGGACTGGGCTATGTTACCTGAACCAAGGCTTGGGTAGAATGTGTGTTAAGTAATGATGAGAAATACCCTAACCGCATTTATATCGGGGCAATATACTTGTCAGCTTGAGTTTGGGTTTAGCTGTTTACTTTAGTATGAGTGCCTGTGGTATGTTGGGCTGGCCTACCTGGTGGCTGAGGAAATGTTATCTAAGGCGTGGGTGGATGTGTGCAGCTGTGTATTTATGCAGATAATAAATGTGAAATTCCCTTAGAAAATTAGTGTAATAAGTATTAATACTAATTCATATTTTTTTCATGTCAATAGTATTAGTACTAGGCGTAAAATTTTCATCAGAAATCCTCTACGCGAGATATGAGTGATCTTACCTGCTCAGGTGTAATTAATATTAGTAGCTGAAAAACAAAAAAACAACAACAACAACTGTAATTGAAGTTGTGGATTAAAGATTTGATGATCTTAATCTGTAGGTGTCTTTTATAAACATTGCGCCATGTGATGATATATCTAAAAATAGATCAGGCAAAGCTGATTGGAGCGAATGTTGGTAGATATGTTCACTTAGATAAGTAATGGAAATTAGTAAATGCCTAATTTTGCTCTTCAGGTGGAATGCTTCTAATTAGATTCCTTGCATAAACAAATTCGCACAGCAGCCGAGTAAAGTAAACAAATTGAGCGATTTATATTTTTTAATGTAAGATTTCCAATTACTTTAGCTGAAATCAACAACTGATATTAATCTGTAGGATATGATGTCTTGGATGAGTAGTGGAAGTTATAATTGAAAATTTCTTTTGCTGAAAAAAATAACACCAACAACTATAACGTCAGTTGTGGTCTGTAGGTGTCTTTTATATGATCATGTTATGATATTCGATGTGTAAGAATAAATGACGGCTGCTTAGGATGGTACGACACATGAAATCATTAGAAGTAATGGAAACTAAAGCATTAGAAAAGGTGGTCAGGAGGCTGGTTATTTGATATCTTGCGTAAACAAATTCGTCCGAGTAAAGCAGACAAATTGAGCGATTAATGTCTTTTTTGTATCTAGGAGTTTGTATTGAAAAGTCTTACATTTTATGACGAATAGTTTTTTATTATCAATAAAATTTCTCAATCAGTCACGCTGTTATGAGATTTGATTGACCCCGATATCATAGTTCACATGAAGCTGATAAGAATATGATAATTTTATCTTCATACTATTGAAGTGATCACATTATTTTCTTACCATTAGGTTGAGAGTGGATTTAATTAAATGTTTTGATGAAAGAAGGTGGTGTTAGGATATCAATGTAGTATGATATCTTGTTTTAGATGAGTAATGGAAGGTGTTTGGGAGCTGTGATCACAGTCGAATAATGTAAACAAATTCGCACAGCAGCCGAGCAAAGTAAACAAATTGAGTGATTTATGTTTTTTAATGTAAGATTCCCAATTTCTTTAGCTGAAAACAACAACAACAACAACAACTGATATTAATATATATGATATGGTGTCTTAGATGAGTAGTGGAACTTATAATTGAAAAATTTCTTTTGCTGAAAAAAAGCAACAACAACAACTATAACGTAAGTTGTGGATTAAAAATCTTTTATAAACAAGAGTGATCATGCTATGATATTCGATATCTAAAAATAGATCACGGCTGCTTCGCATGTTAAGAAACATGAAGTAATGGAAATTAAAGTCTTATCAGAAAATTTTCGATGTAGGGATGTGTGTATTGCAAAGTCTTAGGTTTTATGAAAAAATTGTTTTTTTTATTTCCAATAAAATTTCTTTTTGGGTGGGTTAAATTTAAAACTTTGATGACCTATGATATCAATGTGAAGTGATACTAATATAGTATGATATGTTTGCTTAGGTGAGTAGTGAAAGTTGTATGGGTACAGTAAAAGACTTCTCATCAAATTTTTGGTGATAAGGTGTAATGGCATGACCAGTGTTGCCACACGAAATCTTTCTAGAGTACCTTGTTAGCCTAGCCTGAAAGTGTCCATAGTGAAGATCGTAGTAGGGTGCTCAGAGTAGGTACTGTAAGTTATGTATTAAGTTAAAAGTTTTGATGTATGGTATTTGGTATTTATCTCCTCGAAATGGTGTTGTACGAGTATCAGGAAGGTCGGAAAAAAGTTGATAATGCTTCAAGTTCAATAGTGAAGACAGCGATATTGAGAGTGGGTATTTGGAATGATATAATTCTAGTAGGATATGGAAGTATTATTTATTCGTCTTTAAATCTTACCATGAAAGTAGGTTGGGAGTTGATTAAATTAAAAGTTTTAATGAAAGAAGGTTGAGTTATTATATTAATATAGTATAATATGTTGCCTTAGATGAGTACTTGAGAGCTGTGAGTAATATGTGGAATATGTTGTAGATGAGTAGTGAAAGTTGAAAATATAAGATTTCCAATTTCTCTACTGAAAAACAACAACAACTGGAAATCATATATACCAAATCAATTTTTCACACAATATTTATCCACATCAAATTCATTATCTAATTTTATATCTTAAGTTATAAACTTTTTTCTCTGTATTTCACATCCAAAAAGCGATCCAGAGCAAATGTCTGTGTTAGGCTATGAGAGTTCGGCAACAAAATCCCATGATATTTCTTATCATCTGTCTTGCTCTTACACATTAGGAAGCTTTAGTGAACATCTCACTCGGGACTTGGTCATATACTTCCTAGCTGTGGATATGTATGTATGTAACACTGAGGTGAATTAATGTAATGTTGTGTAGTGTAAAAGAAAAACTTTCATGGGTGATATGGGGATTGAATCGATGTATGTTATGCACTAGATTGGTGGTATATGTCCTTATTTAATTGAAGCAAAATAGTTTCACGACTACCTTACCAAGATTTAAATATAGTTGAAATTCATAAAAATGTTGAATCGATGTCAAGAACATGTTAATACTTGTTTTGAGCACGAGCAGTGGAAATCGTGATCATTGCAGCATGTTATGAAATTCAATATCTAAAAATAGACCACATGAACGTTATTGGGGTGGTAAAAAGAAACATGAAAGCATTAGGTTGAGAGTGGGTTCAGTTTAAGGCTTTGGTGAAAGAAGGCGGTAGTAGATATTAATGTAAAATGACAGGAGGCATCAGTCAATTTTGGTGAGCCTCAGCGATAGGTCAAAAAAAAATTCAACCGCGCTAATAAATGAAAGTATTTTTTAGTAAAAAGAGTGGTACAAAACGGCATAAGGAGAGCTGTATTGGACAGACTAAATCGCCGAGAGTGTTATTGAAAGCCACCAGTCGAGGTGGAGGAATTACTCAGCGTGTAAAAAAAAGTGATTTTGTACAGTGAGAGGAAATAAGATCAGTATTCAAAAACAGAATTAGAGCTGGAATTATTGTAAATATAAACCATACAGATCCTAAGCTATTTATGCAGGATGCTGGTGATTTATTTATACGCCGTATTAAGAATATTTTAAAACGCCATCTCAATATTAAAGTTAATACAAAGTTGTGTGCTGATTTTGCTAAAGATATCGGTGACAATGAAGTTATAAAAGATATTAAATATTTACAAGCAAGAACTGCTCCAATCAATGTAGACGATAATTTAAATGAGTGGTATAAAGTTAATATTTTGGATTCAATTCTCACTCAGCTGGATGAGTTTCGAGAAAAAGATAGCGGCTGGACATTGGACTCCATTATACATTTAGCAGTACATATCAACAAATTTGAACAGCACCGAGGATCTTCGTACATACCTCTACCGAAGGAGATTGCTTTAAAGCAAGCTTGCATTAATGTAAAAAATATTGATAAAGCATGCTTCGCTTGGGCCGTGACATCAGCACTATGCCCCGGAAATATTAACTCCTCCAGGACATCATCATATCCACATTATTCGACTGTGCTAAATTTAACTGGAATAACATTTCCTATGACGCTTGAACAGATTAAACAATTTGAGGACCAGAACGATATATCAATAAACGTGTTCATCCTAAAGAAAGAGCGTTCCTTCACCACTGTTCTAGTTAGACCAACGAAACACAAGATGAAGCGACATATGAATCTATTAATGATACAAAATAATTATGAGCAGGATGATGATGATGATGATGATGATGATGATGATGATGATGATGATGATGATGATGATGATGATGATGATGATGATGATGATGATGATGATGATGATGATGATGATGATGATGATTATGATGAGAGTAATAACAGGTTTCATTTCTGCTGGATTAAAAATCTTTCACGGCTTGCATGGAAACAAACTTCAAAACATAACGCTAGATTGTATATATGCGATAGATGTTTGTTCTATTTTTATTCTGCTAAAGAATTAGCATCACATATTTCTGAATGTGAGAAAGAAAAAATTAATATTGAATTAAGGATGCCCAACCATAGAATTAAATGTTAATAGCACAACGGATACTCTACCATTGGGAAACATTACTTAATTCCATCAGAGTAACAGGGAGCAGCCGCAGAAAACATATGATCTAAGTCTAGTGTATTGTAAATAAAAAAAATGTATTACATATAGTTATAATTCCATTTATTGAAGTAATTTGTTTTAATTGTATTATAGTCCAAGTCTTAAGCCTAAGATATACATTATTGGAAAATAAAGAATATGTTATAGATATATTGATATCAGGAAGCCCAACAATAGAATGATACACTAAGAATTAAATGCTAATATTTTTTTAATTTATATTAAATCAATAATGATATTTTATATATGTTATTCGTTTTTATTCAATTTCCCTGCTAATTCCAGAACTCCTGAAGGTATTCTTTAATAATATTTGCCTACTACAGAGGGCTCTCGGGCGATTGAGCCTTTTACCTAGAATGCTAGGTTGAGCGTGAGTGTGAGAATATGCGATGACATGTGGGCTTGATCTTGACCTCTGTCATTACCTTTGAACCCAGAAGGGCATTTTGTCCTTGACCTTGATCCGGAAGTGTGTGTCTTGGAGGCTACAACCTTACTTTCCTATAATCAACTACACCGCAGGGAATTCTGTACAACTTTTCAAAACAGATCTGATAACAGATAAACAGCTTTCCGAACAGCTCTGATAACATCTTAACAGCTTTTCAAACAGCTCTAATAACAGTTTAACACCTTTTAAACAGCTCTGATAACAGCTTAACAGCTTTTCAAACAGTTCTGAAAACAGCTTAACAGCTTTTCAAACAGCTCTGATGACAGCTTAACAGCTTTTCAAACAGCTCTGTTAACAGCTTATCAGCTTTTAAACAGTTCTGATAACAGCTTAACAGCTTTTCAAACAGGTCTGATAGCAGCTTAACAGCTTTTGAAACAGCTCTGATGACAGTTTAACAGCTTTTCAAACGGGTCTGATGACAGCTTAACAGCCTTTCAAACAGGCTTGATAACAGCTTAACAGCAAGAAAAATTAGGCCAACCACACCAATATTACGAAGATAAAATTACCATATTCTTGTTGAAGCTGAATCATGGTCAAATTGTAGCCTCCAAGATTCGACACTGTTGGTTTCAAAAGGTTACCCAAGAGCAGACACTTTCGGTTTCAAAGGTTAAGGTGACGTTAGAGGTCAAGAATAAATTGCTGCCACCAAGACCACGTGTCAAATACATATAAATAATAGTTTCATAACTTGTTTCTCATTTGATGTTTTGCTCTTTACCTAAACAGACCGCTGTTGGCAAGCTAATTACATAATAATTTCAACATGAGTTCTAAGGATACTACAAACCATCTAAAGCCTACGGATGAAAGTCGTAAAGAATACTCATATAAGGCTCAGTCTACATCTATGAAATGGATGCTTTCTAGAAATAAAGAAGAAAGTTTTTCATCCAAAAACGAGTCGACTGTCCCCTACCAACAGCTCGAAAAATCAGGATATTCCAACAAAGATCGCAAAAAATAAAGACGGAGAGATGTTATTTATGAAAATGGTGCACAAGGAACTTTCTAAAGCCATCTTGGTCTAAAGGCATAAGGATCCGTCTATATCTTTGAAATCTTGGTTTTCCTGAACTAAAGAAAAAAAGACTATCGATTTAAACTATAATTTAATTAAAACAAATTATTTCAATAAATGGCATTATAACCATAATACAATTTTTATTTACAATGAATATTTTATACTATACTTAATATATTTTCTCCGGCACACGTCGCTTAAGAGTGATAATTGAAGCAAGAATGATTATTGCTCACATCGGGTGTCGCTTTCAAGCAAATTTTGTTGTTTGCAGATTAAGTGAACCTACTTTCCTTATGTAATCCATAGGTATCAGTTTTGATCTATATCATGCGTATGCCCAAAGTGATCTCGTATCCTCAAGACTCGATATGAAAAATAAACGAGCTCCAGAAACAAAATCGGAAACTTATGCTACTTGCCTATGCTGGAGAGTGCTAAAAGTGATCTCGTATCCCCAAGACTCGAGATGAAAAATAAGCGAGCTCCAGAAACAAAATCAAAGACCTATGCTATTTCCCTTTGCAAGAGAGTGCTGAAAGTGATCTCATATCCCCAAAGTGATCTCGTATCCCCAAGACCGAGATGAACAACATATGTAGTACCGGCTAATGCTGCTAGGGAATCTTACTCAAGAAATGGAGTTTACACTCGAAAGATCAATACACACACCCCCTAAGCCCAATAATAATAATAATAATGCTAAGAAAACATCAAACCAAGCTGAATTCATGTTGAGAAATTCGAATGATGTTGATATCTACAACTTCCCCAATGGCGTTTGTACTCGAATCCTGTAAAAGCTTTGTAACCAAGAACCCCCATTGACATCTTCTAGAATCTGTTCATGGTGATGTTATGTTGTGAACTTCGATTGATGCTGATATCTACAACTTCCCTGCTAAGAAAAATTATTTAGGTGCAACACTTGAAAACAGCAAAACCAAGATGACGTCATGCTGATATCTAACACTTCTCCACTCCAATAATCTTCATGTGGTCTATTTTTAGATATTGAATTTCATAACATGCTGCAATGATCACGATTTCCACTGCTCGTGCTCAAAACAAGTATTAACATGTTCTTGACATCGATTCAACATTTTTATGAATTTCAACTATATTTAAATCTTGGTAAGGTAGTCGTGAAACTATTTTGCTTCAATCAAATAAGGACATATACCACCAATCTAGTGCATAACATACATCGATTCAATGGGTTTCTTGCAATCGCACGACAGTTCAGCCTACTTATACCCTAATTCCGCACACTAGTTGGGCGACGCTTTTACTTTACAATGTTATTAGCACGATTGGCTCGATGAGGATTTTCAGAGAGAAATTAATTCAATATTTAATATCCATTGAAGTGGTTTGAGGTCGCAAATGCATGACCTGGGTCCGCTCCTAAAACAACTGTAGGTTGATTTTAATCATATCTTCATCTGTCTATTCTTTTTCTTTTCTTTTTCTTATTTCTCATCTTTCTATGCTTTTTCTTTATTTTTCTAATTCTTCATCTTTATATTAGTTTGATAATTGTAAGTACATAGTTGTAAGATAACTTACATTTTTTTTCTTTTTCCTTTAATTCTCTCCATTTTATATCTCGTATGCATAATCAAAAGATATCATCTTGTTGTATACATTAAATAAATTATTGAAATATTATTGAATTACTTTCTGTACCATATCATACACCCCATATTCAACACCCAATCAGTATACAATCAATGCGAAGTATCACTTCTCAAATATAGCCATAAAATACCATCATCTTGCAATGTCAAAACCGTTCCTCAAATGGATTTTTGGATACAGTTATCTCAACCTAACAAAAATTACCGTAGTCGACGTTATTTGCGGAAATAACATCACTACTTACAATCCGGAAAATACAGGGATAATTAATTTATCCACGGGTTGTCATCTACGCAGCCAAGATTTCATCATTCAATCCCATAATACTAAAACATCGGAGCTTAGTAGCCACTCCTCCCATCATTAAATCTGACTACCAATTTACCCCGTCCTGAAAGAATCAACTCCACTAATGACTAGGTAAACGTTATTAAATTCCACGACAATGAAGAGTTAGATTCATTAAGCTAAGCTCTCAATCGACTTAAGCAAAGCGAAAATTTGAGCTTCCCTACCCTGAACACACAAAACATCCATCACTATCCTATTTCATATGTTCTACTTGTAGCAATTTTTATGGTAATAATTATCCCAATATGCAAAAAATGTAAAGCCAAAAAGCTTGGCGCAAAAAAAAGCCCAAACCACAAGACTTAGAGATCGAAAACCCCAAGTCATCCTATCAGTTAATAATGCAACCTTAATCGCCTTAAGCGAATTTAAAAAAAAAAAAAAATATAAGCACACAACTATCTTCTCTCTCGAAAAAGAAATATAGTTTAATTACAAAGCACAAGAAAACAAAAAGCTGTTTCATCTATATAAGGTAATCTATTGTACATCTCAGAAGAACAAAAAAGAGAGATTAATGGAGTAAATCAAATTTTTATATACATACATAGACCATAGTCTTTGACTTTATATACAAATAAATATAATAAATAATAATTTTTTTTTTTGTATATAAGATCTTTATTAAACGTTATAAATTGACTCTTAAAATTAAAAAAAAACAAACAAAAAGTGGCTCTGTAAAAAGGAGAAAAGGCTCTAACTGACTAATATAAAAGTAACAATATACAAGTCAATAGGGACAACAAGATAAACTAACATTTAAAGGCACAAAAAAAAAGCACAAACTAAAACAATGTTCTCAAAAGAGACAATATATACGGTTACAAAAATTTTGGAAAATACCTAAAAGATGAAAAACAAAAATTTTTTCACTTGTCCCTATTTTGACAATAGGGTAAGTGGCAGTTCCAAGGAGTTCCAAATTTCCAAAATAAACTAATAAAAATTTCCCTAAACGAGCGAATTTCAACATAAAATTTTGTAATTTAGAACCGAGACCGAAACCGAGTTAGAAAAAAGAAAAATCGAACGAACGAAAAATTTACGCGATACCGTTATAGAGTCCCGCGAGAGCAGCCTGTAGTATCATAGACCTCTACAAACTGCCCTCATCATCCCTCCAGCTTAGCATCTCTAACAGAGTGCTTGTCCTTCCCACAGCACTTGCAACGATTCCTAAGCGAGGAGAAGCCCCGTGGACTAGTGTTGAAAATGCTGTGGCCTGCTATCACCAGTGAAAGACAAGAGCTCCGTCCTGCACCGACGATAGTGGTTGCCATGTGCAGTTGAATGTGTCTGCGTTCGTTGCCAGATATTCAAGACGTAAACGTCTCTTCAACCTGTCAACGAAGTGGCGCTTAAGTGCGTGTGCGTGGTGTTGTGGGTCAGTGTTCTGATTCCCAGCTTCGACTCTCATGTAGTACAGGTGAATTGTAGATTTGGCCAGTGTCAACACAAAGCTAATCAAACAATTCACTCGACTACATACCTTTGGTCCCCATAGAAACGATGTCCTAGTAATGCCGAAATTCGGGTGGATCAACTGACACATACCGCGCACGAGATCCATTAGACCCTGCAAAGCCGGACAAGTGAAGAACCTGTGAAACAGGGTGCCCTCACCAGCACAAACTGTGCAAATCCTCTGAACTCGGCGGTCGATATGTGACAACTGATTAGGATGCATAAGACTGTGATGCAGCAATTTGAATGCTACATCAGCATCTTTGTAACTAGAAGGATAACTGTAGACTACTCTGCAAGTTATCCCTCCCATCACGCCCATATTCACCCCGAGGTGTGTTCGCCATCTGTTGTATCCTGTATACTTCGGAGGTCTTATTGACATAAGCACGTCACGGAGCACACGTGTTGTAAGTGTGCTGAAAGGTGTGTGTGGTGGTCTGTTCAGAACGAAAGCATCTTCCAACTTAGTGCCAGGGTCACTGGTCCCAAGTTGGCGAAATCTCTCCCGCGCAGAAGCAGCCAGGTCGTGTAGTTGTGCAGTGTTAGTGTTTATTTGACAGTTTCCAGAGATATCAATAATATCTCCGAGAACCGTCAGTGTATGCGTGTCAGCTTCAAAACCCCGAGCATTACCGAACACTGAATCTATTAATTCAGGATTAAACCTGATTGGAATCGACGCGAATTGCGTGAACCTTAGAGCATTCCACTGGAGGTGAAATGCTGGCCTGATTCTGCCCCAGGTCTGAATCGTTGAGATTAGATCCTGTGGCCAGTCACGAGGATAAGGTGGTCGAACAGAGAGTAGGTAGTAATACTCCCCTATGCCGATCCCTCCCAGTACATTCACCCACAGTTGAGAAATCAAGCTGTCTCTCTGGCAAAACACTCTTTGGAATGCCCGCACTTGGAGACACCTTGATTTCACAACCAAGTTAGTGAGACCTAATCCACCTATCTTGACTAGCAGACAGAGCGTGCTTTCAGCAACCCATCGTCTTCCGCACCAAAAGGCGTCTATCGCTTTTGCTTGAAGAAGACCTACGAAGCCTTCATCAAACGTCTCAGACTTTAGCAGATGAACGATGGACGAGGTAATCAAATAGTTTATCACGACTGACCTACCCATTAAGGATAATGGAAACAGTCGACTACGCCATGAGTTTACAGCTCTAGAGAGTTTCTCAAGAGCGATGCGGCTATTATTTGATTTACTCTCGCGTCCGATATACACACCTAAATACTTCAGGCAAGTATTAGTCCATTGGATGTTCAGTGGAGTATCTGTACGATCTCTCCAACTTCCACACCACAAGCCTTGACTCTTACTAAGGTTGATTTTAGCGCCCGCTATACGTTCGAACTGTTCGAAAACAGCACGAGCGACCGGAAAAGCTTCATCTCTTGTCACGAAAATAGACAGATCATCCGCATACGCCAACATAAGAGGCCTCACATTGGTATATGGCAGATGAACCGCATACCGTCCGAGCATTCGACGAAGATTCACCAGTAGCGGCTCCAACGAAAGATCATAAAGCATACTTGACAATGGACAGCCCTGTCTGATACCTCGATGAAACGAGATAGGAGCCAGAACTTCTCCTTGATGCTTAATCAAAATCGCTGAATCTCTATACAGTTTCCCGACGATATCGAGCCACCTGGGTGGAAACCCAAATGCCTCGAGAGCAGTCAAGAGATACTCGTGCGAGACACTATCAAAAGCCTTTTGCTGGTCAAGTGAGATCATGGCCATTTGTGTACCTGTCTGTTCATGGTAGGTAAACAAATGCTTGGCTACCGCGATATTGTCGTAGATACTACGACCAGGTACACAATAGGACTGTTCCGGGTGTATTACCGAAGCAATCACTGAGCGGAGTATCGCCCCTAATGCTTTGCAGACGATTTTGTAGTCTACATTGCATAGGGTTACTGGCCTCCAGTTCCCCATCCTCTGCAAATCTCCCTACTTTGGAATCAAGCGCATAACAGATCTCCTCCAACTAGAAGGAAAGTCTGAATGCATCTCAACCGCCGAATTGAAGACTTCCAAAAGGTCAGGAATTAATAAATCCCTGAAACGTATGAAGAATTCTGGAGTCAAGCCGTCATAACCAGGTGAAGTGTGTCGCCTTAGATCCTTTGTCGCAGCAATCATATCCTCCAATGTGATTACTGTATCCAGGAGCTCCTTACTGTCTTCAGAGAAAGTGGGAATATTCTCAAGGAATTCATGAGTGGTCGAGGATGTTGTCGACGTCGATTCAGAGTAGAGACTACTGTAGTAGTCTCGAATATATTCTGATAGCTGTTGTCCGTTGAGGACTTGTCCAGATTCATCAATAATCGATTCGACCTCACAAGAAGCAGTACGACGTCTAGTCGCCTGAAAGAAGTACTCAGTTGGAGAATCGCCTTCTCTCAGCCAGCGCGATTGGCCGTGCAGCACAAACTCCAAGCTGTGCTTGTAAGTCTGTGTCGCCAAGCGTTCCTTTATTCCATTGAAATAAAGAATCAACCCCGGCTGAGTTGGGAGAAGAGCTGCCACCCGAGAGACCTCGCCCGACAAGCTAGAAGCTTGATAGCCACTTCGATTGAAACTCGTCTCGACAAAAGACCGAATCTGGAGCTTTCCAACATCCCACCATTGACTAAGAAAAGGAAAGTTAACCTTCCTCTCCTGCCAATCGTGCCAGAATTCAGTGAACTCATTGATGAACTGCTCGGAATTCAACAAATAGTTGTTGAATATCCAGTATGCAGTTCGTCTTTCAACTAGAGTGCTGGTCGCCACTACAAGAAGATGATCACTAACGGAACACACTTCATGAGTGACACCAACGAAATGTTCTAGTATTCCAGGTGAGACGTAAAGTCTATCAATTCTGGAGCCTGCGAGACTTCCATGGATATTTCGCGAGACCCTCGTGTATGATCTAGTCGTAGGATGCATCCAACGATAGATATCCACGAGTCTGAAAACACCGACAAAATTCCTCAATCGAGTAGCATTAACAGAGTTGAACTCAACTCCAGAGTGCCGATCCATTGAGGGATTCAGAGTGCAGTTGAAATCACCTCCGAGGACAGTTTCGCCGCTAAAATTCACCAGACAGGACTGAACACTATCAAGAACTTGTCTTGTAATGTCCTGGTCATGAGGAAGGTACACGTTTACTACCTTGATATGTTTGTCTTGAACGACAAATTCCAAGGAAGAAGCGAAGCCTGGGAAGATATCTGTATAGACAGGAGACGATAGTGTAAATTTGTTGGATACAATGATTGCCACCCCTGAGCCTCGGCGAGGCGCAGGTGTGGCAAACATTGCATAGCCAATGTGTAAATAAGCATAGCGCTCAAGTTGTGTATATGTGTCTTGTGTAAAATTCGTCTCCTGTAGAAGCGCGATGTCTATATCGAACATTTTGACATGTTCGATAGTGCTGTGTAACCTTGTATGTGCACTTAAACCCCCGGTGTTGATCGAAGCTATCTTGCACATTCAAAGAGATGAAAAGCTCAAACGATGAATGTGCGACATCTATTGACGAGGAGAATCGGCCAAGCGATGCTCCTGAAGCAACTCCTCCACCTTCCTATGAAGTCGTTCTAACCGAGCAACATCGTTGTACTTCCTCCTCTTCCTGGACTCCTGTTGTAGGAGTTGAAGCTGAGGAAGTAACAACTCTGGCCTCTCCAGCTCCCTTACAAGAATACTCCAGATTTTATCTGAATTCTTCTTGTACTGGAGCTGGGTAAGAATTTCGGAGATCTTCTTCCTAGGAAGGGTCTCCATCCCTTTCGAGACTTCAAATTGGCTACCAGTCGAAATGATGCTATCACACGACTCGTAGCCACCGAAGCTCGAAAGACCCGTGTCATCCAAGCCGGTTATGTCGCAGTCCGAAAGCTGCTCGTGAGACACCACCGCGTCCCTTACTACAACCTTCGAACCGCGAGCTCCACTATCGTCCTCCTCCGAGTGGGGCCGCTTGGATGCGACTGGCTTTGCTGGCTCTGGAGGAGGCAGCAGCACCCGGTCAACTTTCTTCCTCCTCGTCCTCTTTTTTTTGACTACTTGGCTATTCGACTCCTCGTCGGAAGTAGCCGTGTTTTCATGTGCCGACGTGGCGCCGTTTACAGCCATAACTATTTTTGCCTCTAGGACAACTTCAGGCACCTTAACCACTGGCTGCTCCAAAATAGCAGGTTGAGTGCCGGCCGAAGGCTCCTTCTCCAGATCCACTACTATAGTAGTGGCTTCCTTCGAGGGAACCCTCGGTTCAGCCTTCTTCCCGGTTCTCCTGGGGCAGTCAGCAATAAAATGCCCTACCAAATGGCAAGCATGGCATTTCGCTTCGGTGCCAACGTCTATCCAGTGCCTCGAGCCGGATAAGCTCACGTAAAAGCCCTTTGGAAGCGTACACCCCTTATTCAAGGTGATGGACGCCTCCCGGCTGGTACCGAAGACACCCCGCGCGAGACCCTCGTCCCCAATTTTTAAGGGAATAGCACGAACGTTGCCATGAACCTTCCCAAATCTTCCCAAGAAATTTAGGAGGTATTCATGGCAAACTCGCATAGGGACCCGTGGAAACATGACCCTTGTGGGCTTTTCCCTGAGTGGGAACGGCACAAGGTGTCTACCATCCACCTCGATGCCCTCAAGCATAAGCTTGGTAGCACTCTCGAGGGTCGTGGTGTACACCTCAACCATTCCCCCAGCTATTATCCCCATGGAAAATAGCTGCTCACGAGAGATGACCTGGAAGATCGCTTTCAGGTATGCGCTCTGAGGACATCTATTGATGTGCTCGAGCTGCATACCGTAGCTCTCATCCTGCCACCTCCCGTCGAAAAAAGCCTGCAGACCCGCACCGGTCTTAGGCCGAGGCTTACCTGCGTCCAATGTGGCTGGACGAGGAGTGATGCCCTTTCCTAAAATTTCAATGGTAGACTCTTTTTTACTGGAACTGCCACTTACCTGTGCATACGAAATCCCTGCGACTAACGCCGGGGATCGGGGTGCTGCTGCTGGTCCTGCTGGTGCCATTTGATTTTTATTCTGGCCAGTTGGCTTCGTGGTGGCCAGTGGTGGCCTCATCACAAGTCCGCTGGGCTTTGGCGCTGAAGACGAAGCCGTTTTGACGACTTCCGATAATTTCGGGGATTGTGATTTTCCCACAGGTGCTTCTGGGGTAGCAGCCATTGTAGTAGCTGACGTTCCAGGTACTTCTGGGACAGCATCCGCTGCCCTGGCTGCAGTCTTCTCCACGGAAGTTGGCTGAACCTCGTGTTTTGTGGCCTCTTGATTAGGGCCCTTAATGGCCTTTTCTGTGGGCCCTTTTATTATTATTTTTTTCGGAGAAGAAGAAGAATTTAAGCTCTTCTTCTTTCTTCCACTTGTTCTGAGGGGATCATCAGACCCCCCGTAATCGCTGCTGCTCGCACTCATTTTGAGTACGGCAGAGCAGTTTACACTTTATATGTTTATATATATATTTTTTTAAATTTTTTTCTTTTACTTTAAAAACTAAAATTTATTTACTGCTTGCTCCAACGGTTTTAATATTATAGTCAAAATTTAAAAATTTTATATTGCCATGGCAACGACCAAATTAAATTAAATTATTTTCAGCAATGTCACTAGAATTTTTATTTTGTACACTTTTTCACAATTTTTTTGATAAACTTTATGTAAAATTCACTTCAGACGGATGACGTCATGCTGATATCTAACACTTCTCCACTCCAATAATCTTCATGTGGTCTATTTTTAGATATTGAATTTCATAACATGCTGCAATGATCACGATTTCCACTGCTCGTGCTCAAAACAAGTATTAACATGTTCTTGACATCGATTCAACATTTTTATGAATTTCAACTATATTTAAATCTTGGTAAGGTAGTCGTGAAACTATTTTGCTTCAATCAAATAAGGACATATACCACCAATCTAGTGCATAACATACATCGATTCAATGGGTTTCTTGCAATCGCACGACAGTTCAGCCTACATATACCCTAATTCCGCACACTAGTTGGGCGACGCTTTTACTTTGTCCACATTGCACGTAAACGGAACTTTCTTCCCAATGTTATTAGCACGATTGGCTCGATGAGGATTTTCAGAGAGAAATTAATTCAATATTTAATATCCACTGAAGTGGTTTGAGGTCGCAAATGCATGACCTGGGTCCGCTCCTAAAACAACTGTAGGTTGATTTTAATCATATCTTCATCTTTTTATTCTTTTTCTTTTCTTTTTCTTATTTCTCATCTTTCTATGCTTTTTCTTTATTTTTCTAATTCTTCATCTTTATATTAGTTTGATAATTGTAAGTACATAGTTGTAAGATAACTTACATTTTTTTTCTTTTTCCTTTAATTCTCTCCATTTTATATCTCGTATGCATAATCAAAAGATATCATCTTGTTGTATACATTAAATAAATTATTGAAATATTATTGAATTACTTTCTGTGCCATATCATACACCCCATATTCAACACCCAATCAGTATACAATCAATGCGAAGTATCACTTCTCAAATATAGCCATAAAATACCATCATCTTGCAATGTCAAAACCGTTCCTCAAATGGATTTTTGGATACAGTTATCTCAACCTAACAAAAATTACCGTAGTCGACGTTATTTGCGGAAATAACATCACTACTTACAATCCGGAAAATACAGGGATAATTAATTTATCCACGGGTTGTCATCTACGCAGCCAAGATTTCATCATTCAAGCCCATAATACTAAAACATCGGAGCTTAGTAGCCACTCCTCCCATCATTAAATCTGACTACCAATTTACCCCGTCCTGAAAGAATCAACTCCACTAATGACTAGGTAAACGTTATTAAATTCCACGACAATGAAGAGTTAGATTCATTAAGCTAAGCTCTCAATCGACTTAAGCAAAGCGAAAATTTGAGCTTCCCTACCCTGAACACACAAAACATCCATCACTATCCTATTTCATATGTTCTACTTGTAGCAATTTTTATGGTAATAATTATCCCAATATGCAAAAAATGTAAAGCCAAAAAGCTTGGCGCAAAAAAAAGGCCAAAACAACAAGACTTAGAGATCGAAAACCCCAAGTCATCCTATCAGTTAACAATGCAACCTTAATCGCCTTAAGCGAATTTGAAAAAAAAAAAAAAAAATATATATAAGCATACAACTATCTTCTCTCTCGAAAAAGAAATAAAGTTTAATTACAAAGCACAAGAAAACAAAAAGCTGTTTCATCTATATAAGGTAATCTATTGTACATCTCAGAAGAACAAAAAAGAGAGATTAATGGAGTAAATCAAATTTTTATATACATACATAGTCATAGTCTTTGACTTTATATACAAATAAATATAATAAATAATAATAATAATAATAATAATAATAATAAATAAAATCTAGAACCTAATAACTAGCCTACTATTAAATCTAGTATTTACTTGTTACTATAAAATTAGCAACAAGCAAGATTTATTACAACAACTTAGAAGTTAAGAAACAGTACTTTTACTATTATATCTTTAATTTTTGCCCTGACGGGAATCGAACCTACACTTGCTAGAATCGGTCAAGATAGAGAATAGAAGAATTGTTAAGAACTTTTATTTAATTATTCTAAATTAAATCACAAATACAAGAAGAAAAAACAACCGCCTCGTCCGGAAGGTCCCGGTTTCAAACCCCGGACGAGGCGGTTGTTCTTTCTTCTTGTATTTGTGATTTAATTTAGAATCATTAAATAAAAGTTCTTAAGAATTCTTCTATTCTCTATCTTGACCGATTCTAACAAGTGTAGGTTCGATTCCCGTCAGGGAAAAAATTAAAAATTGAATTTATAAAAAAATTATTTGTGCGCTTTCATCGTTACTGGTTAATACCAGCTGAAAGCAAAACGTGGCTTAGTAGGCTAATTATAAAATTGATAAATGCAAGACGGAAAATCATCTGTCTCGTTAGCTCAGTGGTAAGAGCAGTCGCCCGGCAAGCGGAAGGTCCCGGTTTCAAACCCCGGACGAGGTGGTTGTTTTTTCTTCTTGTATTTGTGATTTAATTTAGAATCATTAAATATAAGTTCATAAGAATTCTTCTATTCTCTATTATATCTTTACAACTACGATAAGTAATTATTTAAAAATTATAATTAAGATATTTTTATTACTATAACAATAACTAATAGTCAATAGTCAAAAAATAATATTATCTTTATTACAATAATTATCAATAATCTAGAAATTACCACTACTACAATTTTTCTATAAATAGATAATACAAATATAATAGTAGTAATATAACTAGTGTATTTTCTTGAGCGGATAAACTCTTTTGCTCTTCCGCGTTGTATGTGAGTAAGGTGTATCACCTGTACTCCTGATGAATGGTGCAGTAAGTGCAACACTTAAGCACCGCAGAAAGAAGACTTTTGATTGCTAATAAAAACACCCTCTTTAATGAAGATTTACCTTTTTACTCAAAAAATTCAATTAAAAAATCGGCTATTTATACATATTTGTGACATGATAATAAAAAAGACAAAAAAAAGAAAATATTTAAAACAAAGTGAAAATTTCTCAGGCATCAAGCTGACCGAGCATTTTATAATCATAAAACAGACATCGAATTCTATCGCATAAATGCGACGCTGAAGGCATCGCATTTCGTCTGTTTGCAACGACATGCCGTGTATGGCGTGAGAACGATTCTTTTCAGAATTTCCTGTTGACGATGAAATTCTTTATCGAAGTGATCTGCTTGAGAATTATTAACATCCTCCCCCGCCTTGACCAGCATCTGGGCAAAGTTCTTGGCTGACTAGTTCCGGATCTATTTCGAATTGTCTTGCAACCAAGGTCCATAGGGCTGGAATTGGTGCATTTCTTGGTGAATTATGTTTACCTCTTGTGCATTTTATGTATAGCAGAACTGTTGCGATGGTGATTGTCAGCAGAAGTGCGGTGTATCCCAAGGTAAAATGGTGTACGTCATTGAATTTCTTCGGGTAATATTTCATTTCTTTTGAGTTCCTGGATCTGCTTCTGTATGTCTTCTATTTCTTCCCATTTGTAATGATGTTCGTTGGATCTTGGAAGCTTGAGAGTAGATGCAGAGCCTTCTGGGTATACAAAATCGGTAAAATTTTGTGTGGGATTAAACGATGATTTTATTGTATGTGGATAGGTGTTGTGGGATTGCAGAGTTAAATAATCATGCCTAATTTCGCAATTGGTTTCCATGCTCAGAATTCCTGCACCTTGTAGTACCTGTTGAACGGTGTTGGTGTGACAGACGACAGTGATGTTGGTGTTTCCTTTCACGGAATAAATCCATTTGTTTGGATTATAGAGCTGAATCCATTTGGGGAGGTTTTCCGCATTAATTAGCTCGCAACTGCTGGATGGTTGCGCATATGTAAGGAAGTTCATTTCACAGGAGCTGACATTGGCTCCTCTTCGATACGTTGGATGGTTTTGAATGCACATGTGCTGTGACTCTCCAATGGTTTGACACAGATGAAATTCCTGGTTGTTGAGCGGATAATATTTATCTTTGTGAAGATTGACGACCAGAAATTCAGCTGATGGTTTGATAGCTACAAAACTGCCGTTGATTATTACTGGAACTGGAACGATGCGATATAGTTCAAACGCCTCAAAGGTAAACAAGGGGAGCTTTACTCGAAATATTACATATTTTTTTGTTGCTCGACCTTCGACTTTCATGAGATTGTAAAGCTGAAGTAGATTACCTGTTTTTGTGGGTAATCTGATTGTTGATGGTAAGTGATCTTTTATTGTACTTAATTCTTCCTTTAGCTGTCGCGGAGACAATAGCTGGGGGTTGATCTTCCCGAAATGAGTGTCAGTCAGTACACTCAAAATTGCTGTTTGAGCTCGTTGGTACTTCATAGTCATCAATGTTATCTGCAAAGCCCAAGTGGAAAATGTTTCAGCCACTTTCCGCTGGTATATCTCTTCTGTAGTATTGTTGAGTTGGGTGGTTATGAGCATTATATGATTCTTGATGGTCTCTAAGTGGCTAGTCATGCTTTCCTGATCGTGTTTTAATACGTTCACAGTGGAGTCTATCACAGATGTTTGATTTTTAATCAACTGCAGTAAATGATTTTCATTGGTTCTTATTTGGTCGATGGTTGTTGATAGTTTTTCGGCATATTCTGAATCTAGGATCCCAAACCGTGCTCCTGCTATATTGCCGATTATGTTAAGTGGGGCTCGCCTTGGTCTCTTTGATGAGGAAATTTGGAGTAACTCATTACTGTGGGCGAGCTCTTCTTTCAATGAGACAAGTTGATCGGTGATCAGAGAACAGTAGCTTGCGTTTTTGAGCATACTACATATATGTTACAGGTTACCTATGCCAGTGCTGATTGCGTCAGCCTTCTTCCAATATCCTACCATGTTGTATTCCACTATAAAGGACCACTCACTGCTGACCAAGTTAGCAGAACCGAGATTCTCGAAATATATACCCGCTTGTGATTTGAATGGAATAATCTGAGCTAAGGGATTTCCAAGAATAGGCATGATTAAACATGTTAGTAGGAGCATACTTGTAACTGGACTTGGCGATGCTCGAATTTTTCTTCTTTTAGGGCGATTCTCTGGATTGCTGGTCGTGTCGGAAGTAGTGTCGTCGCTTCGAGAGGTGGCAGGTCGAGTCGCAGGATTGGAATTGCTAGATTTCTCCGTCTCTTCGATTGGTAGTGGAGCTAATTTGTGAATTGGTCGCCTCATAATACCAGAATTCGTTCGGACATCGGCGACTCGTACCATACCGTCTTCTCCTTGTATGGTCTTCTCGATTCTTCCGAGCTGCCATCTCAAAGGAGGCAAGTTGTCGTCCTTAATTAGAACTATAATTCCTGGATTGGCATTTTTGCTTTCTTGCTTCCACTTGTGCCTTTGTTGAAGTTCGCTGAGGTATTCGGTTGACCACCGTTGCCAGAACTCATGTTTAATGTGCGACGCCAGTTTCCACCTTCTAACTAGACTTGTATGCGGTGGAACTGCGTCTGGATCAACTACTGCAGTAGTTGGCTCACCTATTAGAAAATGACCTGGGGTTAAGGCGGCTAGGTCATTTGGATTGGCAGATAATGGTGTCAATGGTCTAGAATTGAGAATAGCCTCAGTTTCAGCTGTAACGGTTGATAGTTCTTCGAAGGTGAGTGCAGCTGATGCTACCGATTTTTGGAGCAAAAACTTCGCTGATTTGACTGCGGCTTCCCATAAACCCCCGAAGTGTGGGGCTCGAGGGGGAATGAAGTGGAAGTCCGTTCCTCTTGCTTGACAAAATGCAGAAATTTTGTTTGTTGACTCTGAAGCATATATAGATTGCTGTAGCTCCAGAAGTTGATTTTTGGCGCCATGAAAGTTTGTGGCATTGTCACAGTATAGATTTGGGCAATTTCCTCTTCTTGCGACGAAACGTTTGAGTGCTCCTATGAACCCCTCTGTGGTGAGATCACTGGAAACCTCAAGATGGATGGCCTTCGTGGCAAAACAACAAAACACAGCTATATAGGACTTCTGTGGACGTTTCCCTCGTAACTGAAAGTGAGTTTGTATTTGTCCACAGAAATCTACGCCCGCATTGACAAAGGGTCTCGCAGGCTGGACCCTGGTCGTTGGTAGGTTGCCCATGAGTTGGATCATCAGCTTTGGTTTCACCTTGTTACAGCGGACACAGTGTTGTACAATTGATCTTGCGATGTTCTTTCCCTTGATTGGCCAGTATCGTTGTCTGGTGATCGCTAGTAACCCCTGAGGTCCGACGTGTAGATTGCGATTATGAATGTCGAGCATCAAAAGCTTTGTTAATGGATGAGAATACGGCAATAATATTGGGTGCTTAGCATCGTAAGACAACTCAGAATTTTCCAGTCGTCCCCCAACCCGAATGATATTTCGATCATCGAAGAAGGGACAAAGACTGTTTAATGGATTGTTGTTGCTGACATATTTGTTCCTTTCGAGTTGATGTACTTCGTCTTTAAAGCCTTCTCGTTGCGTTTGGTAAATGACTGCCATAAGTGCCTTGTCTAGTTCCGCAGCTGACAACTTTAATGACAACGCTCGTTTTTGTCGCCTTGAGCTGCGAGTAAATCGGAGCATGTAGGCTAGAATCCTTAAGAGTTTCTGGGGGGAGTTCTTGTGATTGATGTTGGCGATCCACGGTTGTTCGCTTGTTGATGCCAATACAACTGGTGTCTTCCTCCTTTTTATTTCTACATCTATCTCTTTTCTGGGCGGTTGTGATGGCCAGATGTCTTCTGATCCATGTAGAAATGGAAGGCCGTAAAACCAAAGGTTGCATTTGGAGAGTTTGGCTGATGCCATTCCTCTAGAAACGATATCTGCAGGATTGTCTTTTGACCGTACATGCCTCCACTGTTCTGGACTGGATAGTCCTTGGATTGCTGCGACTCGATTGGCTACAAATGTGTGGTATGATGACGACTCTGTCCAAAAATATCACTTTATGTGAGGTATATTGATGTCTTTCTTACTCGGTGAGTTAATTGAACTGCTAGTTTCGCTGCACACAGTTCGAGTCTGGGTAATGTTGTTGTTTTTATGGGAGCTACTTTCGATTTCGCACAAAGTAGACGTATTGTGATGACACCATCTTGATGTGTAGTTCTGACATATACGGCGGCCCCGTAATCTGTTTCGGATGCATCAGCGAAGGTGTGTAGTTGTAATGTTTTGCATATTTTTCCAGATGCTATATGCCTTGGGATTTTAATGTCGTCCAGAAGCTTCAAGTCCTCTCGAAACTTTAACCAGCTGGTATGCATGTCCATGGGTAGTGAGGCATCCCAGTCCAGCTTTAGAGACCAAATTTTTCTGATAAATATTCTTGCTAATATTGTGACTGGGTTCATGAATCCCAGTGGATCGAAGATATGTGCGATGTCGGAAAGGGCTGTTCTTTTAGTAACCCTCCGTGCTTCTTTCCAGCTTGTTTTTATTCGGAAGATATCTGAACTTGGTTGCCAGGTTAGACCAAGCGTTTTTATGGATTCTTCTGCAGGCTCGTTGGAGTTTAACTCAAGTTCAATGTCTTCCTTCGGAAAATTTTGTAACAGCTGTGGGTGATTTCCACACCACTTACGAAGATTAAATCCGCCAGAAATGAGTAATTGTTTGAGTTGATGCTGTGTCTCAAGAAGCTCCGTTAAACTATCAGACCCTGTCATTACATCATCTACATAAAAGTCTCTTTTGAGGACCTTCGACCCCAGTGGATGAGTCAGAGCGCCATCATTGGCAAGATATTCCAAGCACTTGGTTGCGAGGAATGGGGCTGGTGCTAGTCCTTAGGTAACGGTACATAGTTTAAAGTACTGTAATGGCTGGTGTGGATCTTCTCTCCAGGTGATTAATTGATACTGCTGATCTTCTTCAGCGACTTCAACCTGCCGATACATCTTTTCTATATCGGCGGTGAAGACAAACCTTGGGAATCTGAATCGTAACAGGATTGAGAGTAGCTCGACCTGGATAGTTGGGCCCTTGCACAGAACCTCATTTAGCGACACGTCGTTTTGGCTGATGCGTCGAACACAACCCTTAGCTTTGTAGTAGTACTGTCCAGCTTTGTGACGCAGTGATGCGGCAAAAAGTAATGTGGGCCTTTTATTTCTGTTAATTTCGTCCTTCTCATGTGTCCTGAAGCTTCGTATTCCCGCATAAAATCAACATATTGTTCTCTAATGTTCGGATGACGAAGAAGTCTCTTTTCAAGGGAATAGAATCGTTTAAGGGCGATATCTCTTGATTCTCCGATGGCCTTGGGATCCTGGGAAAATGGTAGCTTGACTACAAATCTGCCCTGATAATTTCTTTTGACAGTCTGATCGAAGTGCTCTACACATCTTTGCTCAGTTCTTGTAAGACTGCAGGTTTCATCCATTGAGTCTATTTCCTCCAGTTTCCAAAAACGGCTGAGTTGCTCCTCAATTCTCTCATCTTCACTGCAGATGCCACATAACGCAACAGAGACCTTTTCATCTTGCACTGGTCCGGACACGGTCCACCCGAACATTGTGTTCTGAAGTGTTGGCAAGTTTTCATCGAGTTTGATTTGCCCAACTGCTAGTAAATCAAAGTAAAGTTCGGCTCCTATTAAGAGGTCAATTGTGCCAGGTTTATTGAAGTTTGGATCGGCCAACGGAATGTTTTGTGGGATAGACCATGATTTGCTCTCAATTATATGATCTGGTAGGTTGGACACCACCTTGTTAAACACAAACGCATCCAGTTGGGTGGAGTAGTTGTTCATTCTTGAATGTAGAAACAACTGCACTCTATGGTGGGTCTTTCGGAGTCCCTTGCCTATTCTTTGAACGTACATTGTTTCTGGAATGTGTAGCAGATTTAGTCGCCTTGATAACTCTGACGTGATGAAGTTGAGCTGTGATCCTGAATCAAGAATGGCTCGGCATTGTATTCTTTCTCCCTTGATGTTACTCACTTCGATTGCTACTGTGGTGAGCATAACGTCATTTTGCCTTGGCCTTTTGGTGTGAGTTGTTAGAGCCGTTGAATTTTAAGCACTAGTGTTGCTGTTCGGTGTTCCCTTTTCCAAGCTCAATGATGATTGCCCGTGACTTGGCGACCTAGGACTGTTGTGCGATTTTCGAGCTGAGTCTATGTGCACTAATGAATTATGCTTTTCAGAACACTTAGTGCAGCTCCTGAGCCCACACTCTGATACTGGATGATCGCTTTTCAGACAGTTGATGCATGTCTTGTGTTGTCTAAGTGTTATGCGGGGATTTGATGGGGACTGGGCCAAAAACGCTGGACAGAAATATAGTGGATGACTGCATATTACACAACTTATTGGCTTGGTTGTGGATACCAATGCGGATCGCGATTGTCCTTGCAATTTTTTGTTGCATCTCTGCTCTCTTGCTGCAGTATGGCCTTCTTTCCCAAGAGACTCTAGTACATGGAACCTTCTCTCTAGGAAGCTTAATAGCCTTTTAATGGTAGGCAGATCTTTTTGTGATTTTAAGGAGTCTTCAAACAGTGCACGAGTAGTCTTGTCGAGCTTATTGATGATCATGTCCACCAATATGGGATCCCAGTTTGCGGTAGAGATCTTTATATTTTCTAGAGCGAGGATGCACTCGTTTGTTACATCGTGGAGATGTTTGATGGACGCTGCTGAGTACCCTTGTGTAGGTGGCTGATCCCACAGCTTGTTGAGCAGTGCTGTGCATAATAATCTTTGGTTGTTATACCGTTTATTCAAGGCGTCCCATGCAATGGTATAGTTATATGGAGAGATGCTTGACTAGTGACATCGCCTCACCGCTGAGATTGCTGGTGAGGTAAAACATTTTTTCAGCATTGCTTATCAAACTTGCATGGACCATTTGATCGAAAAGGTCATGGAAGTGCATCCATTTCGTATAGTCACCATCGAATATTGGCAAAGTGACCCGAGGCAACTTCATCTGTGATTGTGCTGGTTGTTTGCTTACCGTTGGAGTCTCTATGGTCTCAAGTTTTTCATGTAAGTGTACAAGAGCTTCCTGACACCAATCGTGTAGAACATCGTATAGCTCCCTAGTGTAATCTAGGGGTAGCTCCATGGTTTCTTCCCAAATCTGCTGATCAGTTTCGGATATATCATGGACTGTTTTATTGATCATCTGTATCTTCAGATCATAGTATACCCTTGAATGCCTTTCATCGGCTTTGTTAGCGATCTCCTGTAGGGTTCGACTGAGTGATGCCATGACACGATGTTGCCTACGAACCATTCGAATTACTTCTTCTTGTTGATTTGGTGTTGAGTGACTCTGGTTGGTTGGTACTTGAAAATGTACCTTGGACGAACCCTTTTTTTCTGTAGGAATTTCTTCAGAGTTTTTCTTTGGCGTCCAGATTACTTGTTGTGCACTGACCTGATCCTTTGATTGGCTGGTACTGGCATCGTTTTAGTGATCAGTCACAGATGATTGACATGTATCTGTATTGTCTGCTTTGGGTTGCAGTTCCATTTCATCTTGCTTGATTGCCTCTATACCTTCAGTGAGGCGTTCTTTGAATTGCTTGTAAAACTGCTGAATTGTGGCATAATAATCTTTGGTGAAGTATTCGTTGTCATCATGAGTTGAATCCAGCTTTACTAATTCTTGGTGGTTAACGTCGAATTCTACCCAAAGCTCCTCAAGCAATGCTAGGCGAGTTGCAAAGTACTTTCTGGTAGTCTTCCGACAAGGTCCATCCTTCTTGTAGTTTTTATAGTTGTTCTGAATTTGATCACCAAGGAATGATTGCGACTCTAGAAGTCCGTCCATGATCTGAAACAACCTGGTTACTTTCTCTGCAATATTTGAACAGTGATCTCTTTTATGACACGATCACGTCGGGGTCACCAATGTATTTTCTTGAGCGGATAAACTCTTTTGCTCTTCCGCGTTGTATGTGGGTAAGGTATATCACCTGTACTCCTGATGAATGGTGCACTAAGTGCAACACTTAAGCACCGCAGAAAGAAGATTTTTGATTGCTAATAAAAACACCCTCTTTAATGAAGATTTACCTTTTTACTCAAAAAATTCAATTAAAAAATCGGCTATTTATACATATTTGTGACATGATAATAAAAAAGACAAAAAAAAGAAAATATTTAAAACAAAGTGAAAATTTCTCAGGCATCAAGCTGACCGAGCCTTTTATAATCATAAAACAGACATCGAATTCTATCGCATAAATGCGACGCTGAAGGCATCGCATTTCGTCTGTTTGCAACGACATGCCGTGTATGGCGTGAGAACGATTCTTTTTAGAATTTCTTGATGGCGATGAAATTCTTTATCTAAGTGAGCTGCTTGAGAATTATTAACAACTAGTATTATAATAAACAATAACCTATAAATTAGTATTACCGATGAACTTTTATCTAACAAAATTTAATGTAAGTACCTAGATCATCGGCTTTTCGTTTTTAAATAATTGTTGCTCATTTTCACCAGAAATTCCCATTCGTTTCATTCCCAGAACTTTCTTTTTCCAAGGGTGATGGTGTAATGAATGATTTATTACCGACATTCATCATTTATTTCTTTATTAGCGCCACTTAACTCAACCAACGTACATATATCATTTTTATTATTAATATGTACATATATATATATTTATAACGAGTCATTGTCATTCATAAGAATCTTGTTACGTACAAGATTACATACCTACATACGTATAAATATACATACGTACATACTACACGATAATGATTTCTTGATTTCTAGCAAGCAAAACATTGCGCTTATGTACATACATATAACGTACAAACATATAATAAATTGACAAATGTGAATACGCGCATCAAATTGCATTCCAAGCATTTTCGTGGTAATTCCACCGTCAATTTATTTATGATTTTTACGTCACGCGTTTCCCATATGGTTCATATGGTTAACCAATTCTATTATTGTTTTATGAAACAACTTTCTCCATTGTTCTTTTAAACGATAAATTCTTGGTCGCGTCAACCTTTTTGTGGCAATACGCCGGCTCTTTGTATACTAAAACACAAACACGGCATGAGACCAATTTCATGCATCATAATTGCACTAGGTTAACCCTGACCTAACCCACAGTGATTACATGCCGCTTATTTTTTTCCTCACACACCTCATGTGTTGATATTTTTACTTGTACATAATTGGGAAATCCCTTGTGTAGGGTGAAATAGCAACTGACCCACTTATTGAGAAATAGTGCCGAGTTTTTTTTGTAACATTGGTTTCTTCCGTATATATATGGTTGACCAATGTTCGCAAAGAAATTCTTGAATAAGGGGGAAATATTCTTTTGAAATTTTCTGATATTTCGGAATAGGCAATATTGACTATTACCGATATATTGAGAAGGCGCTCCCGATATATTCAATTTCTAGAATTCCTATATGGAATTTCCTAACTAGTTACACCCACACCAAATTTTAACCAATTTTGCTGAGCGATGCCAAAACTTAACTAAATAAAAAGCGGATGCATCTCAGGGACCAGGCAGACAGATTTCGAAAGTGTAAAGAATAAGGTTGACCCCCCACAATTGGTAAGGCAACCTACTCCTAGAAAGAAAGTAGTAAACTATCCAAAAGATTAAAAGATGAAACAAAAGTATTTTTAAATCATAATCATGACTGTAGTAAAAGTGAAGAAAAGTGTTGTTATTCAATTGGGCTAGTGAAGGAAACATACTTGAAACATGAGCATAACCCCAAAACTTGCGAAGCAAAACTATGTACAGGCCATACACCCAGAAGGAATGCTCTTTTAATTTAATCAACTATTACTATATAGAATTATAAAAATTCTCTGTAATTCAATTTTTTTACAAATATATATCCCAATTCATTTCATTTCAGACTTAATACTACTTAAAAATTCACAAATTCAATAAAACTTAATGCCTAGATAAAACTTCAAATAAAATAAATTCACTCTTTTCTTACTCCTGTGATGAAGAAGAAGAGTTTGGTGAGTGAGTAGGCACGAGACAGTTGAACAGTGAGAATTAACTCCCAGCCGACGTACTTTTGAGTCAACCTCAAGTGATGTATTTATTTTAGGATCAACTCCTATATGATTATTGAGTTAACCTCAAATATTTGTTTGGCCAGAATTAACTTCTGTTTAGGATGGAGTTCACATCAAATATTTGTGATGGCAAGAATTACCTTCTGTTTTAGGATTGAGTTAACCTCAAAAATGTGTGACGGCCAGAATTAACTTCTGTTTTAGGATTGATTTAACCTCAAAAATTTGTGGCGGCCAGAATTAACTTCTGTTTTTAGGATTGTGTCAACCTCATTTTATTGGTGTAGAATTAACTTCTATGCGATGTCAGAATAACTTCTGGTTTGAATAAGGATTTTGCTCAGAACAGACTCCAAGGCTTAGGACTTGATCAGATCAACTCTGATTTGGAAATGGGTGCTTTTGCTATCGTTCGCCGCCTTTTTTTTAGCTGCTACGAGAATATCTGGTTGACGTACTGTCAGTTGACAGAAATGTCAATTGTACATACCCGGAGAATTGTGTGTTGAACGTAAGTTTTGAGTTATATATTATTTTAATTAAATATTTATTAGTTTTTTTTGCTTCCATTTTCAGAAGACCATATCCAGGGAAAATTTTTAGGATAATCGTGGGACGCCGCAAGAGCTGGTATACTTCATTAGATAAGTATTTGTGTTGTTAGTGATTTTCTAGGAACATGATACTTTGTGTTTCCCTTGTACGAATTTAATATGCAGATTTGGACTGGATGCATCGAGTATAGAAGCTGATTGTAGGAGACGATTGGAGTGTACAGAAGTTTTATTATCAGATAAGTATTAAATTTTGTTCAATTTAAAAACTTGATTCTTTGTGTATTTTTGTTTTATTTTTAGGTACTCAACCATTGAATACGTCGAGGGAAGTATGGTTCGGTGGTAGACCGAACACTTATATTACACTTACTTACTTACAACTATACAAAAAATTCATTTTAATATTAGAAAAAAAAAATGTCTTTCAATGTAAACAAAATAACAAATCATTTAATTCAATCTTAGGTTAAAAAAAAAACAAAAACGTTTTAGTAGATATGCCCATATAATATCACTTATAAATATATATATATATATCTTATTATGCTTATTTATATACCTTGTAAATAAAAAGGAATAAAATATATTAAAAACACTTTTAAAATAAATAACTTTTCTAAATAAAATGGACTAAAAAGTAAAAAATAATTTGTTTCTTTCTCAGTGATATAGACAAGAAAAGTTTAATGCAAAATAAGAAATGCTACAACTCAGATTAAATCTTAAAAGTTTGGGCATCCATAACTATAATCACATTTGTCTAACTGCAAATCATCCCCAAAATGTTAAGATTAAATCTGAATTGTAGCCTTTCTTATTTTGCATTAAACTTTTCTTTTTTATATCACTGAGAAAGAAAAAATATATTTTCTACTTTTTAGTCCATTTTATTTACAAAACTTATTTATTTTAAGAGTTTTTTTAATTTATTTTATTTCTACTTGTTAGTCATTCTCTCGAAACTTGACTCTCGAATTTAGAGTCTCCAAACTCGACTCTCGAAATTTGACCCTCGATAATCGCCTTTTGAAAATCGACTCTCAAAATTCGACTCCCAAAAATCGACCCTCGAAATTCGACTCTCGAAGGGTGGTACTTACCATCACCACCCCAAGGCCCCCAGCACGCAAGAACATTTTACCCTACCGAAAAGCTCC